>VZSV01000028.1:4445313-4470612 GCA_013398735.1 Nothocercus julius | reverse complement strand
CCAGCTCGGAGCCGGGCGGCAGCGGGCCCCGCCGAGGAGCCGCCAGCCCGGCCGCTAGCGGGTAGAGCGAGCCCGCAACGCCACCGTCAACGGCAGCACCGCCGCCTTGGAACTTCAACCGCCGCCGCCAACGGCGAACTTGGCAGGAAGGGGAAGCCGGCAGCGGGGGGGCGGGGCGAGGTGCCACCACCGCTGCCATTTGGGGAAGGCGGCGAACTGACACTGCCGCCTGCCAATCAGGGCACGGGGACGGGGCGCGGGGATCCGGTGCCGCCCGAGGGGCGCGCGCCGGGCGGCGGTTGCGGCCTTTAGAGGCGGAGGGTGCGCCGCGGGAAGCACCGCGGGGGGCTCCGCACCCGCGCCGCGGGCTCACGTCCCGTTTCCACCGTTCTGAATCCCCCCGTGCAAAGGCGCAGCGTTAGGAGGAAGCGCCTCCGCAGCGGTGCGACAGGGCTGTGGCTGGCGCTGTGCAACTGCAGGGCAAGGTCACCATAGAGCCGAGCTAAGGATAACACATACAGGCAGCACTCGTCCCACCTGCACCCCAGCTCTGCATTTCTCTATAGCCCAGATCCCTTCCTTCCAAAGCCCTACCTTAAGCGCATGGTGGTGGCTATTGTCAACTTTGTCAAATTCATGAGGGATCCTGAATCAGAGGTTCAAGTGTACTGTAAACCCCTACTTGGTGTTTGTAAAAAAAAGTGCACTGAAAACACATAACTCTCCCCAGCACCAGGAAAGGATGGATGTAGAGAGCGCTGCAGCCAGCGCGTTATCTGTGTGTTCTGTTACAGCACACTCTGCAGTCACGCTGAGCTAGTTACCCAAAGTCACAGTGCTTGTCTTCCAAAGTCAAATCTGTTAACCTGGAGAGGGTGCAGCTACAGGGAAAAAGAGTAAAGGGTAGCTATTTTAATGTAAAATTGCTACATTTTTCTTTATTTGTGAATCTAATTACACAAGAGACTGACAGGAGGTGCAAAGAGGCTGTGTGCATAGGCTAAGCTTCTTCTTACAGTACTTCTGGGGTGATGTTTTCTTTTGGGAGGCAGCCTTATCAGGTTCTGCCACCTCTTCTCAAGCTAATTAGCAGGAAGCTACACTTAATTCAAGTATAGGTTGTCACAGAATTTTTTTTTTTTTGCACTAGTATTCTGCCAAGTATTATGTTTTGAAACTTTATTTAGGGTCAAAGTCATCTATCACAAGTTAGATCTTAACTCAGAATTGTATCAAGAGGCATTCCTAGAGATACTTGGGCATTCTGAATATCAGTATTCAAGTAAAGCTTTACCTTTACATGCACATAGTATTTTAAGGTTTAATCTTTTAGAAGAGTGAATGAATTTCTCAAAGCCACACACTGTTTTATCTTCCAGTAATTTCCAGGGCATTACAGTAAATCACAAAGGATTTGTGATACTTGTTTCCAATTTTTCCTTCAGTTTAAAACAAAAAGATAAATACAATAAATACACTAGGTATGTGTGTTAAATGGAAGAGAATATAAAATCACTCTTAAGTGAGTGAGTGTTAAAAGACAGGGGCAGATGCTTATGATAGTAACTAAAATAATGCTGTTCAAGAACACAAAAGATGAGGCATGAGAATTGTGGGGAAAGAATAGAAATTCTCTGATGGAGAAGAATATAGATTCTTCAAGAGGCTATCTTTATTATTTCATGTATGGGATGTTAGAAGATAGAACAAACATACAAACATATTTAAGTTACTCTACTAATTGCTTTACTAATTTAATCATAAAATCAGACAATTTAATCAGAAAATAGGGATAAAACAATGTTCCTGACAATTTTTTTTAATGCATTGCTTTCCTGCTTCAATAAAGATTTAAAATTAAGAAATGCATAGGACTTTTTTTCTTAGAGTATACGGAGAGCTTACAGTTATAGATTGTCTATAGCTTCAATTTCTCCTTAAAATGGATTTGTACAGACTTCAGAATTTGCTGTTGTCTTGCTTAATATTCTTCAGCATCACCAGCACAGATGGCAAGCAGGGCACTCTCATAATGCCCAGAAGCAAAATGCTGCAAGAAAAAGTTTTTTTGAGACTATTTTTCTCCCCATTTCCCCCTGTTTGTGTATAACAAGGATTAGGGTACTGTGGTAAGGTTATGTAAAAATATCTACAGTATTTTCACATGGATTTTAGGCTGTGACTATTTAATTTCATGTATCACAGTTATTGGTTGCTCAGGCACCTAACAATGTTTTAGCTTTTTAAAGTTGGATAATATCCAACTTTTGAAAGTTCAATCTCCTCAAAATAATTAGTTTTTTCTGGAAGTTAGAATATAGCAACATAAAAAAATTGCAAAGTATCTTATCAAGAATTTTTGTTATACAATTAAAAGTACAACAGTTTTGACTGAAGATGCACAGAAGGAATACAAGAGTTTTCCTGAAGGCTGACCACATTTTGATCTCAATTAGACTAACCTTGCAAACCTGTATAAAAGATGGTATCAATTATTGTAGAAACTACTCATGCAAAATATCCTCCAGCATACACTATCCTACTCTGTTTATTCTCTCCTCATGCTACTGAGAGGGAGAAAATCATGTGGAATGACATGATTTGAGAGTTCAGTAGGTGAGTTGAGAATTCACATACTGAATTCAGCTTGAGGCACTTACCGAGATACAAGTCATGGACTCTGTACATTATTATTTTTCCTTTTCCATTTTTAACCAAGTAATTGAATAGATATTAACCCTCAGATTTTTTTGAATAGGATTTAAACACTCTACATGAAATCTGTCTTGAATATATGCAAATGTGTGAAAAAACTTACTTTAATATCATGAAAAAGTGATTTCCCATATCTTTCCTTGTATCGTTGTCTTATGATCATCAAGTCAATTTCACTTCTAGCAATGAGAATCCTTATAACTGTTTTATTATGAAACCCAAAATCCTAAAAAGAAGAAAAGATGTGAAGAAACTTGACAGCTTATTCTTTATGTTTTTTTTTTTTTTTTTTTTAAAAAACTAAACAGCAAATTGAGGTCACCTATAATCTGGATCTGGAAAGAATCTAAAAACCCCCAGCTGTTATTCTACAGAGGTTTGGACAATAGAATTCATACCATCGAGCAAGAAAAATGCACCATGTATCAGTGAGCCCATGCCTTAAAACTTTAGAAAGGAAAACAGTATGTTCTCTTGTCAATAGAGGTATTCATTTTGCAGGTATTCATTTTTCTAGTTAGCTGTTGAGGATTTCTTGTGAGGAATGTATCCACTCAAGCTATTCTGAAGTCAAAAATCTCTTCTATGCAGCTACTGCCCAGTTTGGATTCAGAGAGATTTTTATCCATTGTCTTAGAACCTACATAGCTTGTGTTCAACTATTACTTAAAGTTTCTAAACGAAGCTATTTTCATATCATTATTGTATGCAAATGGTGACATCTAGTGGGCAATAATATTGATCAAAACAGATCTTGGGGGAACTGGTTACAAATTCAGACTGTTTAAAGCCAAATGCATGATTTTATCAACTAGCCATTTATATCGCAATGCAGTCCTCCAAAAAGCAAGTAATAAGAGATGTTCAAAACACACACATGGATAAATTAAAACCTTTCTTACAAGCCATTATGGACGCTTATAAGCAACACAGTATATTTTCAAGCATTACAATCCTGTATGGACTTCATTATATTGTATATAGAAGTATAAAAAACCCTACTGGTATAATCCGTACAAAAATAGACCATAAAAATAGGCACAGTATAAAATTCCCACCTTTGATTCAAAGACTATCCAGGTCTACTAAAATATTTTGTGAAAATGATTAAAAATTCAAATAAAATGCAAATACTCTTTCTGAAGCCTTCCTGCATCACACACATCTGAGTGCAATATAGGAAACAAGTCAGTATGACATTTCTAAAAATTAAAGCAAGGTTTTAACACGAAAACCAGTCTTGAGGCAGGACCTTTGAGAACCATCTCTTTTCCTGAGAGCTATCATTTTCTGAAGTAGTTTTGGCAAAGCTCTTTCATGTCAGGATGTGCCATAATCCAATTTTGACCACTGAGGAAAAAAACACTGCCTTTTCCTCTCTGCCAACAGGGCCTCCCTCAGTCTTTTGTTGTCGCATTAGCTAAAACACATGACAGTAGCAGTGGCAGTATCTGCAAGAGGATACTGGGCCCCTGTTCAAGTGTTGCTGATTACTTTATGGGATGGTTCTGACTTGAATCCTACCTGGATCTAAAAATGTGACTTTTCATTTTATCTGTGGCTGATTTTATGTCTGTCTTCTATTCTGCAGCTTAAAAGATCACATTACATTTTGTTAATATAACATAATGTCTTATGTTCACTAGTGAATGAAAAACAAAAGGAAGTTTCAATAGTGACCACCAGCGGGAAGTGCCTGTAACATTCTTTGCAATTACCGACATTTTTTCAGGACATTCGTTTGGTTTAGTCCATTAGCAGTTATACACCAAGATACAAGACTCTGAATCATCTCGGGAAAATCTGACCATTTGTTCTAACTTATTTAATTAATAATAAATTAAATAATAAATATTGATTGTTACCATTAATTTATTAATAAACAGTAATTAAATCTCTAGTGACAAAGCTGCATAATACAAACAGACTGTTGCAAAGTGCACAGAGTTCTGCACAGCAGGGGGAGAGATACTCCACAGAAAATAAAGGTTTTTAATCTTATGAAAAAAATGATAAAGTTACCACACAGATTCTTTTAAAGTTTAAAGATGTAAACTTTTTATTTTTACACAATTCTAACTGTTGCAAACACACCACTACTTTTCAACTGATTTAGGTACCAAAAGCATTAAAACAAATCTCAACACCCTAAAAATAAATGGTCTGATTTACATTCATTTGTTTAAAAACAAGCAAAACCATAAAAGCTACTTTAAGATATATGAAGAAAGACTACTTACATGGATTGCGTTGTAAAGTCTATAAGCAAAATAGGAAGGCTTGTCCCGAACACAGAGAACTAGGAGAAAGAAGTTACAAGAGGAAAGCCTAAGATTATTTTAAAAACACTTCTACCGGCTTTGGACTCTCTGAAATATAAAGCTGAGTGGCACTTCCTGAGATTCAGCTTAAAGTTATTCTACCAGTTTTCACAAACTTGACTATATTTGTCAAGTACAAAGAGGGTGACTACAAACATTGACTCTATTTGTCAGCTGCTTTTTTGGGTACTCCCAGCTGTTGCATAGAAGGGCTTATTAAATGTTAATGAATACACTCACATGACATCTCTGAAGAAATACTACTATCATTTTTCTAATAAACATTATTAATGAAGAAAATGAAGGCACATAAAACTTTTATATACCACTCAAGTCCTGAAAATTTTGCCAATGATTTAAACATATGTGGGATCAGTTACTAAAGCACTTGCCATGGATCACACAGGAAAGCTGTTATCAAATAATCAGTATTAGCACTTTCCACTCATAATTTAGTGCTGCATATATACATTTTTAGGTTAGCACAAAGATGGAACAGTATTTCTATATAAATATCCTTTTCCACATCAATTAATTATCCCCCAAATTTGTCATCACATAATACAGGTAAGCAGAAAAAAAAAATCAAAAAAAGAAATGTATGAGATACCATTCCAGATATTTCTTAGGAAATTACTGCTAGTATAAAATATTATTTTATGTTACCTATTGCAACCAGTAGTTCTTGAAAGTATCCATCATAACATTCATTAATAGCATCTACTATGTCTTGCCCAGAGATGTTTTGGAACTCCTGGAAAACTAGAGGAGAGGGGGGAAAAAAACAAAAAAAGCTTTCTTCATTCTTGTTCAGTGAGAGTGCCAAGCTTCTCTGGGTCCCCATTTCTTCCATCATTTTAATGTCTTTTTTTTTTTTTTTTTCCCTCCATATATGTCTGTATGTGTTCTATTACATTACTATCCCTCAGGTAAGGTAATCTGAATACCTTAAAACCTGGCTTCCAGGAGCTTTCTCCTCTGCAGTCCCTCTGATATACAACAATCAAGAAACTTATGTCAAAGCCTCTGTTTCACTGACAGCTCTAATATTCTTTATCTAGCTATCTCTGTTTATAGAGCTTTTAATAACTTCCTATCTTAAAGGCATCTTCCATGTTCCCTCTTAGCTAAAATCAGCCTAACATTCAAAAATTATGAGCAGCCATGCTGACACTGTCCCCCATTAAACTTCTGCAGGATAACACTTTATAGACACAGGCATCAAGTCTCTTCTACAAAGCTATCAAATCTCTGCTACAAAGAGGCAACATTACCAAGTCTGTTATGTTACATCAATTCCCCCACTTACTAACCATACAGAAGTCATAGTAATTATTTGTTGACTTGTGACAGTAGTTCTCAAGTACTTTGATAAATTGGCATAAGAAATGCACCAGGCTGCAGAATTATAAACTTGTCACCAAACAGACTTTGTTTCCACTGCAGAACAAAAAACATTTCAAGCTCACCAAACAGGTATGTTTTCTGTTCTGTAGTGGAAGGAAAGTCATGTATATGCAATTATGTTGGACTACTTAGCTTTAAATCAGAACAATCCAGTTACTTCTCTGCATTTGTGTATGTTAATTATGGGAGAGCAGATGTAGACCTCAGAAATCTTCCCATCAAAAACTACTTTGAAACATCCATGGAAATGCCTCCACATAGCAATGTGTTTGACATACTAATATTTACTGAAAATACTACTCCTGTCTCTTCCAACCAGTTTTCACCCATAGTAAAGAGTAATTTAGGAGAAGTGGAAAAAGAGTTCAGAAATATCCACCTCATCTGGTTGCCTGTTCTGTGCCTGTTCTCAGTACAGCCAGAGCCCACGGCCAAGCCCTCTTCTCTTTCACTAGACACTGCAGAGTTGATGGGTTCTACCTAGAGCCACCTGTAGAAATCACACAGGGTTTGATTTCGCATTACTTCCAAACTACCCCCTAACATCAGTGGGAGTTGAGAGATCAAAGAATTCACACATGGATGCTTGAAGTTTCAGACTAATACTTTGCACACTGAGCTTCCTAATATGTAATCCCTTTCTTTTTTTTTAAAAAAGTCAGATTCTTCCTCTCTACTGCATGTTGGATTACCCATCCACAACTGCTGGTAACTCCTGTTGCAGAGAATCATTTGGAGCATGTTTTTGTGTTCCCCTGTTTTCTGCTGACATGCTTCCCACAGGATCTAAAACATGAAAAAGAAAAAAAAAACAAAATAAGTCTTAAATCACGTTTCAACATTTGTATTTTTTTTTTTAAATATTTCAGAAACTGACATATAGTAACATTTACCATTGCATCCTGAGCAGCTGCAGAAGGATCTGCAAACCCTTCCATTCTTGTTCCCTGGGAAAAAAAGAAGGTACATTTTTTTCCAACCATTTAGAAGATTAAGTTTTCTCTGTATGATGATACTTGTCATTTCTTGAGATATCAAATATCAGAAACATATTTTTACTTTGGATTATTGTAATAACAAATTCAGTATGCAAATATATATAAAAAAATCTGACATTGTCATGATATGCCTTCATTTCCCCTAAATAGAGGAACCTTGCAATGCAAAGTAGTCTAATGAGACAAGAAAAGATGGAAGTGGATAAGTTGTTCACATAAGCCATTCTTCTTTTTAATTCCATTTAAATTAATTTTTTCTTACCCCCATAGTACTGTAGATTGCATACTGCAAAATTGAACTATGCTATAAATGCAATACTGCATATAAAATATAATTATCAAAAACATAAATGCAAGAAATATTGCATACTGTGATATTTTACTATGAAGGTAAAAAAGTACTGAAGTAACAGCTGCTTTTTTTTTAATCAATATACTATTAGAAGAATATTTTCTCATTTTTTTTCCCCTCTGCCAAATTTGCAAGAGCAAACACATCAAATAATGGGTCATTCTGCTTGTATATAATCATCATCTAAAATTAAGATTCAAGACTGGAAAACATCAATACATATACCACAAAAATATTTCTAGTTTTGGCATATATTTAATGGCTTTTTTAGTTACACAAATCGAGCTAATATGATTTAGTAAACATATGATGATCTGAATTATATGTTCTTAGAAAAAAAGAAAAAACCTAACTTTTACAATTACTTTTTAACCCTAATTGTCTTGTAAGAACAAAAAAGAACCTGGGGTGCAGAACCGTTATCAAACAGCATGATGACAGGTGTTTGAAGCATTTTGCTTTACTTTAGAATCATTTTACCATAATAGTGAAAGAGAGGATAAAACCTATGTATTGTCTGTCAACTCTTGGAATGACTGATTTGTAGCTCTTTCTTGGTAGATACACTAATTTACATTTTAATTGAATGAATTTCACACACAAAAAAAGGAATTCCAAACAACAAGAAGAATTTACTTCAAGGAAATTATGCTGGAATGACTGCATAAAGTTACATACACGAGACAAAGACAGGCAAAGGAACAACAGACAGTACTTCACATGGGTCAAATGCTTACTCCCCTCAGTACTTTTTACCAAGAGTACTTGCTGTTAGTTTCCATGTCGAATCCCACAATATGTACACTTTTTTAAATTCCAGAAAATGATCGTATTTTAGTTAATAGACAAATAAAAAATGGGAATAAAAATAATCTGTGTCAGGTTAAAGGCTAGCTAAATTAAAATTCTGTCACTTTAATTAGGAAGTACTAACCAAGTACTAAGTATTACAGGGGATTTTACTATTATACATTGTACTGATGGGCGATTTTTATAAATTCTTATTTACCTTACATCGAAATCATAATTATCACATTACAAGAACTGAATAGGATATACAAAGACTTTTTTGCAGTAGTTGTATATCTGTGCTATCAGTCACAAGAATTAACCCAAACCAAAGCAATGGAAACCTGTAAAAAGCACTGAAGTCTAAACTGAATTGTGAGTCATATATTTATGGTAGATAAAACAGAGCTTTAAAACTGAGTATCTCATTTGTACATGAAAAATGAAGGTCTTTTCTCTTTTGAAAACAGACAGATTGAGGGTCAGCAGATGAATATCCAGGGGCTTATTCAATCAGTCAGTTAGCTTTGCCTCTCTTCGAAAGCCAAAGTCAAGCAAAAACAGGTGAAGGAGTTCAAATTCTTTTCCTCTTCTGCTATTTCCCCCTCCCTTTTCATTCAAAGGTGCAATTCTACAGAACTATCTTGAGCCACAGCAGTCACTACTAAAGTTTAAGACTACTTGAACAACATAAAAAGTTGTTTTTTTTTTCTCTAAATGTAGGTCAAACTATTTTACAGTACCTGAGCAAGGTTCATAAGTGTATCTCTGAAGTGACCTGAAGTCTCACAATCAATGTCTTGTTGAAGATCATTATTATACTCTAGGTTAAAACAAAAACATATCACTTGTAACACAAATGTTCTGAATGAAGATTAACAGACAAGAGAATAAACAAACTGGATGCAAATACTTGCACCATGTTAACATTTGTCTATTTCCAATGTCATTATTCTGCAGTAACTTGTGAAGGTTTTGCATGGACCTAATCATGTTGATGTAAAGAGCTTTGAGAAGTCTTCATTTGCAGTCCACTCTTCATTCATGCTAATACAACCACAGCACAAGCAATATAACAGCTACTGCACATGTGTAAAAATAAATAAATGAATTACGCATTAAGTAGGCTTCTTTAATCTGGTAGATCTCCATATTTGACCTTGAGGCCAGTATATCAATTAGACATTTTTCTTCTATGTCTACTCCCTGTATAAAAAAAGCAAAGATGTTACTAGTAGAAATCATGACTTTCAGAATACAGTGTATTCATCAAAATGCTGACGAGTATTTTAAGTTGGAGATAATGGAAAAATGTGAAATTCAGCCTGTAAACTCTGACACAAGCTCTCCACTTTAGCCATATGGATACATATCAAGATAGAAAACCCTAAAGCTTGAATTTGAGCCAAATGCAGGAAAAATATGATTTTTCCCAATCCAATCAGTAAGGTTAATGAAAGTCATACTTCTGAGCTACCAGTGATATTTCATAACCTTATTATTCACATGTTTATGAAACAACATGTTATTCTAAAGAAGTATCAGTGTCTTCAGAGGTAAAGTCATATATGAAAAAATGTGGGTTGCTGCTCCCTCATTACCCCCAAATAACCCACGCAGATGAAAGATGGGAACCTCTGGGCAGAAGATGGAATATTAATTGTGTGGATAGAAGCTGTAGTCTCAAAAATCAAGCCAGAGCTTTGCAACTCCTGGAGAGAAGGCAGGAGCAGTGTAGAGAAGCACTGCTCAGTTTGCTTTTTTCTACCAACACTGTTTATGCTCACCTATGAGCATTCCTTATCAGTATTTAACACAGCTGTTTAATTGAACTTTGTTAATAACTGCATCAAACCTTGTAGGATGAGCGCCTTGCATTCCCCTGTATAAATATTTCTTCAGCTACTAAGTTTACCAGAGGTGCTAAGTAACCTGTATTTTTTTTTTTTTAAACATAACCAAGATCTTCTCTATACTGTTTTAACATAGCAGTGAATATGCTCCATACAGCTGTGTATTTGTCATATCCTGGTATACATCCTTACAGCAGTGTTATCAACCATTTCCATGTCAAATAAATCAGATTAACATATGTTAAGTAGAACAGTCAGTGATTGTGACTAAGCAATTTGGAATTAGACAGTTACCTTTAAGGCATGCCAGAGCTCATGAGCATCATAGGAAGCAGGTGGATACATCAGGCCAACCATGACTTCTTTGAAGTGATGAGAGAGATTGTCTTTTAGGTCTGTTATTAAATCCTTAAAAGAGCAAGTTGAGGAAGGGGAATAGGGCAGAAAGGCACAGGATTATTTCAACAGGAACACTTCTGGCTAAAGTAAGGAACAACAATCTCTTCTTCAAACAGTGCCTATTCCTTCTAATAAGAAGGGTGAGATGACACCACACAAGAAAACTACATAGGCTTGCTGGGTTTTACTATCTAACAGTCATCTAATTAAAATTTTGAAATACTATCTACTACTACCTAATTAAGACTTTGAAACTTGAGTACCAGGGCAGAGCATCTGTAATTTCCATTGACATATTCCCCAGGTGAATCTGTGGGAACTAAGCATATTTGGAAATCAAATCCTATAAAGTACAGGAGACTTACTGTGTTTTTTCTCACTGTTATTCACTATATGATTTTTTTTTTTTTTTTTAAGTCATCCATATTGCTCCCAACACAAAAATATCTGCTTTGGATTACTAGAAGGTTAAATGCTTCAATTTATGCATTATATTTAAATGGAATTTGCTATTTTTGACAGATCCTGGATTAATATAAAGCACCTTCCTTCTCCCATGCATGTGCCTCAGTAATCACTTGCCCAACAGTTGTATGAGTAAAGGACCACCCAGTAAAGGATGAGTTTCCTCACCTATTAGAATCCTTCAAAACATTACGAATGCAAAAGGTTCTTAGTTAAACTATTGTTTTATAACTTGTTTGCCTGTCTTCCTCAAACAGTTGTCAGATAGGTTCTGACTTAAGCCTGATTTTAAAGCAATCCCAGAAACAGCTCATTTTAACGCTAAGTTGCATTTTGACAAGCCTATACTTTGGCTTTAAATAAATATCTGAATATAATTAAATTAGTAGCTGGAGTAGCAAGGAGGGAGGAGACATGCAAATTAAAAGCTTAAATTTATGATGAAGAAACAATACGCAGTTTTCACTGAATGCACATTAGATGCATTTGACATGGAATATAAATTAATTCATTAAGGCTTTTCACTTCTGACAACATGCCTGTGGGAAAATGGATACATAATATAAATGGATACTAATTAAAAATTACCCTGCAATCAGAACTAGGAAAAGACAAGTATTGAGAAAGAAAAAAGACAATTCTAAGTTGTCATTATTAACATTTCTCATCTGTCTCTGCTATGAGAAATCCTTGACAGCTAATTGCTAGAAGGAATCTTAAAGCTTGTATATATATCTGAATCATCCAGGCAATTAATGGTCTTCTGTTTGATTTAAAAGAATCCAATTGTTTCACTTTACACTTGACAAAATGAACAAGCACAGTGGCTATCATATGGAACACACTGAATTGAAATTAAGAGGGTAGAGTACAGGACTGATGGTCTTAGCATACATTAAAGTAGGAAGGCTTAAATCATGTAAAAAAAATAGATAGCATGCATCTGGAAAAAATGAAGAAAGCTTATAAATTTTCAAATATCTTTCAAAAAATCATAAATTTAAGTAGCTCAGACAAGTATTACACTTGGTGTATGGTCAGGATTATATGCTTTGAGGTCCGAGAAAGTCAGTGCTCGAGATGAGAACATAAATCAGTGAGGGAATAAAATTGCAACTATATTTTGCAGCAAAATTGCTATACTTGCTGGGATGATGTTTTTGTTTGGTGTTTTAAATAATACGAAATATTCTTTTATAACATATTCCAAAGACTTAAAGTAATACAGGACAGCCAAAACACATACATGCAAGAAGAAATATGTCTTTCTGAAGATTCTTACTAGGTCAACAGAAAAGCAGAATGAACATCACAGAAAAAATAATTTCTATGTGCCTTTTCCTTCCTTTTTCTGTTTGTGTAGCAGATCAATTTAAATTCTACTGCCATATAAATGACAACTTTAAAATTTTAGAGGTATCGATAGTTTCATGAGCAAAGTTGGGTCCCTATCTGCTGGCTGACAAGCAGCTGTCTGCCAGTCTTTTGCTTTCACTGACTGACCTGAGAGAAAATCCAACCACAAAAAAGACAGGGGAGATAGGAGTAAGGAAAATACAAAATGGCCCCATCATACCCTGCCATACATGTCTCTGTAAGCCTCTGCAATCATAAGACGTTGTGAATTGCAACGCTGTGTTAGGACATCAATCAACACATCTTTTTCACAACCTGGAAAGGAAACATGACACTGTTTCAGTCAATAAATCATTATTGTTTATATTTGTGGCTGTTCACATTTTGTTTAAGAACATTAACCACATTTCTTGCAAATAAGAAAAAAAATCAACAGATTAATATCCTACTGGTATTTACCAACATCAATGAGATTTACCATGCTTATGTACCTTTCAGCTGCTGGTATAATACCAACAAACAGACAACAAATGTGTATTATCATTACTGTATCTCTCAAGGAAAAAGAATTTGAAAGCATCAATAAATCATAGTGGCTTTCATCAAATCAGAACTAGATATACCAGCAGAACTTGTGTCTGAGCCTGAAAAGTCACACACGTATGCCCCATTGAGGTTGATTATATTGTCATTTCAGAACTTGGGATCTCTTAAGCAGATGACAATTTACACTCAGAGCATTTGCTGAAAAACTGAACAATATATTTTCAGAGGAACTGTAGAAGATAAATTTTTAACTAAAATAGTATTTTTAGAACACTTTGTGCCTCTTATTGTCAGTCACCCATGACCTTTTGCTAATGGCCAGAGCTTTCTCCTATGCCTCTGTAATCACTGTGACTGCTTATCAATAGCAGGTTTAGTGCTCTCTGGATGATGTAGCCACCATTGCACAAGTTTTTCAGCTCTGCTCTGATTTCACATCAATTTGATTAATTTTGAAACTCACAAAATTGGTATATTATTGAAACTGTGCATAAAGATTTCTTTTAGTTTTGGAAAATAATTGTTAGGATTCTGTACGGCTTATATAGTCCACTTAAAAAAGGACTCAGAAAATTATTTTAACACTTAGGTAGCTTCTTTAATTTCTGTAATATCACTAGAATCAGTGGGATAACTTATTTAACACAAGCGTGTTGTGTGCAAGATTTGTGGGAGAAGGTATGTCAGTGTTTGTAAATACTATGGAGACTTGCATCCCTCTGAGGCTGAGCTTTGCATTTTACAGATTGTCTTGAAATTACAACTTTGATGTACTTTTATGGGTAATCAAAAGTAAGGTTAATGCACTTCTATTTATAGTATTAAATGAAGAGAACCATCTCTATCGAAATCTTAGCATCATACTAGAAGCACTGTTTGAAGTCTAGCAAAACAGTTAAGTAGATCTCTGGCCAGTTTAATTGAAAAAGGTATTTAACATTGTTCTTGATGAATAATCACCCTTCATGCTGTTTAATTTGACATTAAGTCTGAATCCTCACATGAATGAGCAGAATGCAAGATTTGGTGCTGCAAGGCCCTGCGAGAAGCCCAAGAGGTATAAAAATTCCAGTATGCACAACAATCCTAACATGATGAAAATGTTTCAGATAATCAGAAATAATGATTATTTTGACCCTCAGCAATACCAAAAATGTTCAGCAGGAAAATACAAAAATTTGAACAGACAAAAATGCTTTGGTGAACCAATACATTTTTTGGTCTATATTGCTGAAAGCAAGAGTTGATCCTGAGGAAAAGATAATACTTTTTAAACATCTACTCCATTTATTTCTATTTCTTGGTGACTGATATTTTAAAAGCCATAATAGTCTCAGCTATAGCTAACTACTGAAGTCACACTTTAAAACCTTTCCTTTCTTGGTCTTCACAGCAGGGACATAACATAAAATTCAAACTGCTTCTAGTTTTTTAAATGAAAATGCTCACTGCTATAGCATAAGCTTCAATCAGTCCTCCCTGAGTTCCTGTAAGTGCAACACATCACTTATCTCGAATCACGAGCGAGTCTTTTTGTGATATCTTGAAGAATCAGCAGACATGTGGTGATATTTTTAATAGTAGGAGCTCTTACTTTGCTTAATGCTTGCTACTGCAGAAGAAAAGATGTGCTAAAAGTATCAATCAAGATACTCACTAATTCCTTGTAGGGCTCCTCCTAGCAACTGAGCATCCATAACAGGGTTAAAATTTGGAGCAGGAAAAATTGTTCCCTGTATCTGCTAAAGGAAAAAGAAGCCTTTAATTAAGCTGTTTTACATGTTTAATATTGCATATATACCTGCTGAAAATCAACAATCATAAGATTAAACAGTCTTCACTTCATAGAGAAGAGAATGCAAAGTTTTCAAATCAAGAAACAGAAATCAATCTTGGTAAACCCTAGGATGGCAAAGCATATTTGGGGAAATTGCCCCTCATATGAGTTGAACCTTGAAAAAAATTGAAATGTAAATATTAACATTTTTCTGCTTCCAGACTCTAGATCCCAGTATACAAAATTGTATTCCAAAACAAGTTGCTACACGGCATTTGCTCATCTACGTGTGCCTAGAAGATGCAAAGTTAGCAAGTGTCAATGTGCTCAGAGGGGCCAGAACAGCAGTTTAGTTCCACGTACTGTTATTTCACTGCATTCATTTGCCATGAAGACAGCACAGTCAATTTTGAATCTATGGTCAGTTCCATTTTGTTCGTACGTATTTTTTCCTCCAAGTTCAGAAAAGCAAAGAGAAATCAATAATACAATCTCATGACTTTTCTTCTATACACTCTAAGATGGTCACTATACAGACATATCAAGTCATTCCCCCATTAAAATTTTCTTCCTGAAAGTTTATTTTTAAAAATACATTTTTTTACCAAACATCCAGCAGAGGGTTCATGATCATGAAAACTCATGTGAAACTTACCTGAAAGGGAAAACAAAACAAAAACACAAAACGAACAAAAAAATACCTTATGTAAAGAGAAATAAACCTTTAAACACCCTCCAGTGGACAAAACATTCAACAGGGTTCTGAATAATTCAAGTAACTACTCCCCATCAATCACAATGAATTATTAGAAAAGATGTAACACTGGTATCACCACCAAATGCCAACAGCTTTAAGACAGAAATCACATTACAATAACTCCTGAAGATTGGTCTAAAATATTTTTCAGGACTAGAGAGCACATCATAAATCACAGTGAATAAAAACCTGCAGACTCACTACAGCATCCTTTTCCAAATAGGAAAGGCAAAGCTATAACTGCTGAGAGAAAAGGCAACATGGGTCACCATCACAGTGGAAAGAAAAAATCTGCCCTTTTATTAGAAGCCACAATAGATAGGAACAAGGCAAAGAATTACTTATGTGCCCAACCAGGGTGGTCACAACCCTCAAAAATCAACACACTGCAAGTTACTAGCCTGCTATGGACTAAAGACACAAAAAAAAGGGGGTGTGCTGGGGCTAGGATTGAACTGAATCTTTCTGTTTCTTAAGAACTGAATATTTGACATTTGAACTTGTTACTATTTAAATGTAATTCAGCACTTGTAGGTTATAATTTATAATACTAAAAATTAAATTCCAGCCTTTAAACTGCAGACTGAATAAGTCTTTGTTCTGTAAAGAAAAGACTCTTTCAAGTAAAACTTTCTGGTAATTACTCTAACATGAATTTAGCTTTAATCTGCTAAAATTGCCTTATGAGTAAAATTTTAGAGAAGGAAAATCTACTACCTGAACAATCTTGCACATCCTTAGTGCATTAAGCTATTTTTAGACCCTCCACTAAGTTACATTAGAGAATGAAGGAATATTTTCTTCTCTCAAAGGATAACAGTCTTGGCCCATAGTGCTTCCTCTTACCCTTGTTTCAACATACACAAATATTTTTCTCTGTAATAAAGTTCCATTCTAAGCTTTTATTTATCATCAGCTACTGTATGCTTATTTCTATCATCTGAGGTAGTAACATCTCTCCAGACTAAAACTGAGTTCACTGGAATACAAAGTAACTGATACAGGTACTGAAATCCAAGACTTAAAATCAGAAAGATGGCTAAAGATGGGATGTAAGATTTAAGACTCATGTCCACAGAAATATTATGTTGCTACTTGTGCTGTGCAACAGTTACCTTGCACAGTAAAGCTAAGATTCCAACACTGAAAGTTGTGTTGTCACTGCCTGGCAGTGACAATTGCCCTTGTCAAATGGAAATTCAGGGTACTTGCATGAAAACCTGATTTTACTAAATAAAAAGCTTAGACCTCTCACCCCGCCCCCCAAAGTAAAACAAAAATCATGATTCTGAAGTAACAGAAACGCTTTTCAAATTTAAGAGGAGTACAAAAGTTTTTGGACCATTTAACATTTTTAGCACTAGGACTTCACCCAGATCTCATGGCTATTATTAGCAGAGCTCTTTTTACTGACTTCAGGGAACTGCAGCTCTCCTTAGGGTGCAAAAGCATCAAGGAGTGCCACCAGAACAGACCATTTCTCACAACACTTCACCAAAGCAAGCAAGGATTGCTTATTGATAAAGTGAAGCAAGATCAGGGGGCAAGTCAGCAAAATGTTCCAGATGTTCCTGTGACATGAGGCTGAGACACTCAGCCCAGAGAACAGATAGCTTCAGGCTGGGGACCCAATTGCAGCCCTCCTAGTGTGTACGCAGAGGGCAGTGAGAACAGGGATGCAGGCTCTCTACCAAGGTGCACAACAGAAAGAAGCAACCATCACAAACCAAAACAGATGAGACTAGTGGTATTGAGGTTTTGATTTTATTTATTTTTAAACTGTGGATAACAGTGGGGAATTAGTTGTCCAAAGAGGTGTGGAATCTCCATCAGTTTAAGACCAGACTGAACAAAACTAACTGACTTGGTCTGAATTCAGTACTGACCTCATGAGCAGGAGGCTGGTCTAGATAACCACCTACTACCCCTTCCAGGCTGAAAGATTCCATAGCAATTATTCTCCAAAGCCAAAGTTTAACAGGAATGAGTCCACTGGCATTTTAAAAAAAATAAGCAAGCAAACCAAGCCCCCATTGATTCAGTGACATAGGACACAGTAATAAAGTAGCTTGTATTATACCCTCTGGTGTCAATCCTGAGGTGCACACCAGTTCCATTACCTGCTTTGGTAAGTGTTACACCTTTTGTGGGTCAGGCACAGACCTGACACTCACATCACAGAGCTAGGTTACACTATACCTATCATGATCATCTCAGTTGTTATGCTGGCAAGAATTGCATACAGAATACAACTGTGAATTTCAGGAATAATTTATGTATTTTCATTTTCTGAAAGGCAGATTAACAAAGGTATAAAAGCATAGTGCCTGAAAGATTGGACTACCAGCAGCTGCAGACTTTGGTATTTGTACAGAAAAGACACTGCTTATGGACATTAAGTGGGCTTAATTATAATTTAGGGATCAGAGCTACAGTAAGACAGTTTGTTTTCACCCAATATAAATCACAAAAAACCCTCCCTTAAATAGTTCAAATGTCAAGATATTTTCTTCCACAAAAAAACACCCCTAAACCCACATCTATTTCCACAGAAGTTGTCCAGCTAGACATTTATGTGTCAATTGTTAGCCTGCATATGCACATTTAACACTTAAACTGGTTCCAAAGCAGATGTGTAAATTGAACATGTTTGCATGGTGTTGGGTGAGCAACACAAAGGAAAGACTGGAAATGGACTGTAGAATTTATACCAAGTCTGAATACTTGCACTGTACTTTCCACAGAAGTTAGTTTTTCCTGCCACTGACCAAGGCTGCAAACAATTCAATAAAAGTATCAGTAAAAGCTTAGGCTACTTTTATCAAATTATGAGGTGTTTAGACAATTCAGTCTTGTGATGGAAAAAAGCAATCTAAAGTTTGAACAACCTTCTAATAATATTTGTTCAGTAAGTCATTCTGCTGATAACAAACAATCAAAGTCAGATTTCTCAGTCTGAATGTTTCCAAGAAGAAATAGCTACTAAAACGCCTGCTTTAAAATCTGTAATTTGACTTACTTTGCTAGCTATATACTGCATACTTCACTTCAAAAGACATGAAACAGTAACAGAAGGGATACTTCTAAATGTAGTACAATCATTCTTTTCTTCTAAAACCTCTCATCTTTCTCTGAATACACAGATGTCTTATTTAATTTCTGGTAATTTTACCTCTATGTACTGTGGGGAGCCATTTTCTGCATCTAACCTCTAAGAGTAAGCCCACAATGTTGTGGATTTTGGCAGAACTGCTGCTGTAAACTTTTCATATCTTCATTCCTTATCTTGGTGGATTCCAGTCAAGGTAACCTCCCATCCAGTCATTCAGATGTGGCATAAACAAATATTAGTAAGTAATATAAAGAAGATAATCTTAAAGAACCAATAATTTTGAAAGGAATATCTTTAATGTTTCTTATGCTTCTAAACCAACCAAGTACTAATATACTGTGATTTCTTGAAAATGTGTGAATAATACAGTATGCTTTTAAGCTTAGTTCTCAAACTAAGGTTGTATTTAATTAGGGAACATAGACATCAGTGTGGCTCAGTGTCACCCTTCTGCCTGTGTAACCCCTGCTCTTTGCTCACACTTTCCAAATGCTATGAAGCAACAATTTCCAGCTGTTTTGCTACAGAGTCTCATCTGAGAAAATATCCACTGCTCCAAGACCCACTTAATCTAGAGGAACTCAGACATGTGAGGGTGTATGTCTACCTGGGCTTTGAAACACCTCTCCCCATTCAGTGTCAACACCTTTGCAGGCAAGTCTGGTTCACTGTTTAGGAACTGCTGAACTATTTCTTAGTTTTTCCTTTAATTTCTCTTCCTTTCACATTCTACAAATCATTAAAAACTGGAATAAAACCCAACAGTGTACTCAACCTGAGAATCTCACCACACTTTTTAGCTAAAGCCCATACTCAGATTTTGAGGTCTTTGAGATTGAGCTGCACCCTGCTGCCACACTTGTCTACTCTTTTCCTTACAGTAAGGATAATTAAAGGGCTAACTGGTAGGTCCTTGCATATTTAGAAACACAAGAAATGGACAGATGCCCCATTTGCTTTTGCACAGTTCAGTGGATCAAAGTTCAAAACTTCAGTTCCTTCTCTGGTAAACATGCCCTTGAAGCTAATACAGATAATTACATTTAAACAAGTTTAAAATACTAGTGTAAATATCTCCTAGTTAAGAATTTTCATGAAGTCTTAGATTTTTTTCATGATACATATCTACTAATTTTAATGACAAAAGTGGGAAGTTCCCTCTACAAGCTACACTCTAACACACTGCAAGCAATATATCATATAATGATGAAGTATCGATTATTAAAATAAGATGGGTCTTGATAAATCCAACAAAGAAACAAAACTAAAGTTCCTGATGGGACTTCCTGTCCTGATTTAGTAACTAAATTCCTTTAATACATTAGTAGCATCTAATAGTAATTAATAGCATAGTAAATGAAATAGTCACTAATATGAAAAAACTGATAGAGTTTAATTACTATGTTATAATGAAATTTATCAGACTAACTCTTCTTTTCTTGCTTTAGTTATCAGAAACACATCAATAAAATAGTAATTAAATGATAAAGGTAAAAATTCGTTTTCAGTCCTTAACTGGAACCACATTTAGTAAGGAAAGATCAAGTCAAATCAAACAAACAACACCTAATAAACTCATTCAATAACTATTTCACTGGAAAAAATATATGCAATATACTACTCTACAAACAAATACTTTACTGGGAGACTGAAACAATTAGTGTAATTATACCTTCAAATAAAATAAACAAATGCTCCTCTCCTAGAAAATTCTGTATTGATCTGTAAGTTAATTATAAATGCACATGCAAAAAAGCTTTGAGGAGAAGAATCAACCATTGCTCCTACTAATACTAAAGAATACAAATGTCCTTATTAAGTTATGATTATCTGCATGCTAGGTGCAAAAGCAATTTCAATTTTGTTGTCAAAAACATAACTACAGGAACTTTCAGAAAGAGTTAGAACTGCTGTATGAAATGTTTGTTTTCATGAGGAGACTAAAGGAACCATTCAGATGCTATAAATTATTAGTAACAATGAACAGCTTTTCCTGATTTCCACATTGAAATAGACTTTTTTTTAAAAAAAGTCACTTTTAGAATCTAAAGTATTGCCAGTAAAAGGAAATGCTTATGAATCCTGAAATTACATAGTTCATGAAATTACACAAGACACACATTGGAAACATATGCCCACCAAAATTGTAGCATTTATCAATACCATCTAAGCAACTTGGTTCTATTTTTAATACCATTTGGTGATGGTATGATTTAATGCCTGTTTACAGCTAGGTGGAAATTTAAGAAACTCAGAAGCATGTAGAAGACTGTCTTAAATGGTCTAAAATCACGATATTAGAACTGTAAATTCTGTGTCCTTTAATCTTCATTTTAAATATTTTTATATACTGCAATCCCATAACTAGACATAAGTCAACTAAATTAACTACACTTGACTGATTTCTACTACTGGAAGAGAATGGCTCCCAACAAGCATGGCAACTCAAGAACAGAATTTTTTAAAGATTTCACAAAATAGATTATGGTACTTACGTAGTTTCCACAATACATTTTGATACAAGTCACCAAATTCTGCTGAGATCAAGATGAAAGCTCTTCTAGATGAGGCTAACAATTCAACAATTAGAAAGTCTTTTATTCTATTTTAAAGATTTGAGAAAAAACATCCAATCAAGCTGATACCAAGTACATTAGGCTCCAACATAACAACAAAGCAGGAATGGTGCCTGGTACTGGATGTCCCCAGGTTTTATAGATGCATTGTATACTTAGTCATTAATCATATATGAATAAGAATGATTATTATGTAAGCAAACAGTCATTAGCACAACACCCTCAGTTCTACTGTGTTGATTTTAAGAATCAGAATTCAGCCTGTCAGAGAACAAAAACATACAGAAACTACACGTTAATGATTTACTTTCAGCGTTAGATTTAGTTTAGTTCTTTTTCTGTCTACTGAATCACTCAGGACATCCTTTACACTATAAAGTATTTCCACCTGGCATGCAGAGAAACAAGCTCTATAAACCTGATATGTTATCTAAAGCAATGACAACAGATCCTTGCAGCCTCCATGGAACTCCATGGATGAGGCTCTCCCTCGATGTTTTCACACAAGTTACAGTTTAAAGGACACTGCAAAGAGATGAGCAAAAAACCTAAGATTGTTATGTTAAAATTATGCAGAATCTGAAATATTCTAGAGACTGACAGAAAAATCATTTTTATAGCTGCTACCATTTTTAAAAAATTTAAAAAGCACTGAAAAAAGTTTCCTGCTTCCCCCCCACCCCAGAAGAAATCATTACTTTTAACTTCTCTAAAATAGATATATTGAAACAGCCTGTACATTCTCCAGTAAAACTTTAATTGAAAGCATGGGCTACTGCTATTCCAACTGCACAGAGAGTTTATTTTATCAAACTAGTTAGATAAGAGTTTTAGACTTCTAGCTTTCTTGTTTTTATTACCCTATCAATCACATGCTTTGCAGCACTTGGTAGAAGGTGGAGCTTTCTTAATTCAGAAAGACTCCAGAAAGAAAAATAATTTCTTTCAGACTCAATATCTTAGCAACTCCAACCATGAAGAATCATTTCTGGTTTGTAGGAACTCTGTAGTATTGATTTCATTACAAACTTCTATATGTCAGTGTGTACTATCCATAGAGATTACATGCCACTCCTTACAGACAGGTAGAAGAGTTTCTTGGTGTACACTTGTGAAATATGAAAGTTTTAATGGACTTCATGCTGCCATATGCTTGTTTTCTCCTTAGTGCTACAGTAGGAATTTTCCTGTAGAATTACATTTGCTTCACATCTCAACTGCTCTAGGAGGAGGATAGATGAGGTATATAGCCCATTTTACAGCTAAGCTAAAAAAAAAGTAAATAACCTAACCTGGCCAGTTGAAATATTGAACAGTTAAGGTTCTAGAAGTGGTAATATAATATAGGGTGGGAGCTAGTCTCCTGAAGACAAATAATTAATTTCTAAATAGAGAACCATATATGTCTAATAGAATGATTTAATTAAAATGAGAAATAAAAATGATTCAGTATCAAATTAGTCTACTCCTGTTTCTGAAAGCAAGATTCTAACATATCAGTTAAAAACAAAACCCACATTATTAGTATAATAAGCTTCACATATTGCTCTGGAGTTTCTTCAGAGAATTGAGAAACTAGGAAAAACACATTCATAGCACATTAGAGGGATGCAGCTTTTTATTGTCTTTCAGCATTCAGTTTGTGGTGGAAACCACAAACTGGGGGACTGAATGGGACTATAACCTGAGCTGGCAGAATTACTTGTCCATCCCAAGCACACAGAATATGTATAAGACAGGTGAAGACAAAATGCTGGAAAGAGATAATCTCTAACTATGGAATAAGAGCACCCTTTGATGCTTTAAGAAGGGGATTATGAATACATTAGGACTTATACTCTCTTAGGAGTGTAAGACACTTATAAGTGTGAGTAAAAACTTTATCATAATAAGTGAATGGATAAAGCAGTAAGCATCTTAACAAAAATGAATCACTGAAGAATATGAGTCAAACTTAAGTTTCACAACTCTCAAGTCTCTGCTTATAGTACAGGAGAAACTTGTGGAACTTATCTGCTTATGAATTGCTCTTTGGGTAACACAGTATGTGTGCACATGAGGCAACAAGAAGCATAGATATTCTCCTTTTCAGGTAAGCATACATGAACATGGGGAGTGACAACTTACCATCTTGTAGCCATAACAAAGCCTTCTGTGAAAATAGGAACACTTTTTTTAAACAGTAACCATGGCCTTGACTTCAAATTGCAAGTTTTGAAACAAAGAGGAAAAAAAAAGATTGTTAGACTAGGAAAGCAACAATACACAAGATAGTAGAGCTACACTACAAGATAGTAGAGCTTAATCCACTTGCACATACTTGCTATTTAACATTATTTAAGTTATATTAAATAAATGACTAGATAGTGAAAAGAGAAGCTTTTAAGTGGTGGGACACAGCTAGTAACAGAAGGCTAACAAAATAAAGCATTGTTAGAAATGTTTAAAGAGCAGAAGAGAACTTAAATACAACACAGAAGAGTAAAGAGTTCAGCAAACACAGCTCCTAAGCACAACAGAAACATTATTGTATAGAAGAAAGAAAACTCTGCAACAAAGAACTCTTTCATTATTAAATTAATATATTCCATAGCTATACTTACAAAGGGTTTATTTACAGAGAAAAATAAAAACACTGAAATTGTGCTAGCTTTAGCAAAATTCAGTATACTGAAACACTATTAAGCAATAATACTACAACAATTTTATGATTACTAAGTCCCTTAAAGCCTATCATTAAAAAGCAATAACTTTAGCTACCTAAACAAAAATACCTATACACTTTTCCTTTAAAAACAAACAACAAAAAAAAACCCACAACCCTCAGAACTACCAGCCTCCCCCCTGTTACACATACCCCCTTCACCAAATACAACCTTGCACATTATTCAAAGGAAAACCCACTCCCCTCCCTTTACACCCCTAAGTAGCACTCACTTTTTACCCTCCCAGGCCACACACCCCCAGCCCTAAGGCCTGAACCTCACGTCGGGCCCTGTGGCGCCTATTTGACGACACGTCTGGCCCCGCCCCGCCGCGCGGCGCCCATTTCACGTCGCGTCGCGCCACGTGTTCCCTCACTGTAAGGGCGCGCTCCTGTTCTCGCGAGATGGGGCTGAGAGGGTGGGGCGAAATCACGTGGTGCGCTTGTGTGCTGCTGCCCTGGCGACGCCGGTAGCGATAAGGACGCGCGGCGGCACCTCGGGGCCTGGCGAGGAGGGAGCGACGCGGCGGGGGGAGCCGCTCCAGCGCCCTCGTACGTGCCGTGTGAGGCCAGCAGTGCGTAAGAATTGTTATTATTATTTTTTTTTTTTGACTTTAAAAAAGAAATTTTATTTTTTTAATTTCTTTTTAAAGTATTTTTGAGCAGAACTGTGTTTAAGGAGTACATGAAAAAACTTTAAGTATATCTGTATTGCTTAGGTTTATCTTTCTAAATGCCTCACTGGGCAGCTAAGAGCCTTTGTAGGCAGGTGCACCTAATTTGCAAGATAAGTTTGTGAGAGCTTTGTCACTTTTATTTTAATTAAGTGTTTTTAGCAGTAGCATATCTCAAAGGCATCTGTAGGTTACAGGAGAAGCCATGCAAAGCTGAGGAGGTTCTGAGGAACTGAAAAGCAACTTTAATTTTTTGATTTTTTTTTTTGGTTTGTTTTTTCTTAAGTGAGTTTTCTTGGGATAAAATAATATGTTTTTAAAGGAAAACATCAGTCTTTAAGCTTTTTAAAAGCATACATTTGTGATATGGGCAAAGATGTTAAAATTAATAGCAAAAAGTATTTTAAGAAACTTTGTGTACCTTGAAAGTGGTTTGTGCATCTGTTAAGCCAATACAGAGTTTTCAGAGGTAGGGTTGAGTATAGCTTAAAGTCACTA
>VZSV01000028.1:4421251-4444313 GCA_013398735.1 Nothocercus julius | reverse complement strand
AAGTATGGTGGATGGAAACAAAGTAGAATCTATAATACCCAGTTCTATTAAGAAGACATAAGTGTAACTCTCCACATTGATGCCTGGTTTGAATATCGTAAAGTTTGTTAGGTGTTGTAAGTTGTACCGAAACCAAAATGTACTACAAATTGATGGTGATAGATCAGTGATTTATGTGCGTGTTTCTAGAAAATGTAATGACTACATGATTTCTTGTAATGCTAAGCTGTCAATGTAAAATGTCACTTTTATCTTGTGGTTGCTTGATCTTGGGGAGGATGGGACATATGTGCTGGGGCCTGCACTCTCAGTGATTGCTGCTCACCTTGACTGGGGGCTCTCAAAGAAATAGAGAGGCTGCTGGTGTGTGTGTGTGAGGCAGCCACAACTTATCTGGAGAGCTGAGCTTGTTTGTGAGCTTTGAGCAGTTGTTTCTCCTGAAGAACTTCTGCTGTAATGATTGTAATGGCTTGTTTAAACCCCTTAGCATGTGTCTGACTCTTACAATAAAGACTGATAAATAGAATTAGCAAGTTGTTTACAGCAGGGAAGTAACTGCTGTGACTAAAATGGCACTAAGTGAATCAACCTCTATAAAAAATTGTTTGCAAATATGAGTTTTGTAAAGCTTTGAGATGATGCTATAACTTAGGGTTGATTAGGTACAGTGTAAGGCTCAATATTACTGCTTTATTGTCAAATTACTGCTAATACAACACATTTTATTTGCCCCTACATAATCCATTTGTCCTAGACAATTTAGGCTCCCTCTGCAGCTTTTAATACCTTGTAGTTCCACTGGCCTTAGAGCTTAGCAGCTATTTAATGCTAAGCATAGTTGAAATTGCGTTTATTTGGATGCCTGAATCTCAAGGAGGGAATGATAATCTCCACATCTCAGGTAGAACAGCTTTTTGCTGCGAGTCATAGCAAAAGGATGCAAGTGAAATGTGATAGAAAAAATGGTGGGTGCAGCAGAAAGAAATGTGAGGCTATTGCTGTCTTTTTCAAAAACTGACTAGAGCAGGCCTTTGAAATCTTTGAAAGTCACAGCTTACGGGAGGTGGTTTTTTTACCTGGCTGGTATGTTTTGTGTGAATTCATGTCTTTGTTGCCCTAGTAACTGGATTGGTGCTAATATGTGCACTTTGTCTGAAAAAGGTATTTACATCTACTATGCCTAAGAAGAAAAGCTTATAACTCTAACCAGTGGTGCAAATATAACTTTAAAAGTTAGAGAAAGTAAGTAGGAAAATTAGTATCTGAAAATATCCCAGTGCTGCCAGTGTAGTTCTCTGAGGGTTTTTTGTTTGTTTTGGCCATAGTTTTCACTGTTGGGAGAAAGAGGGGCCAAAATGCTGAAAGGGACTCTGGGGTGTTGAGACTGTACTTGGAGATTTTTCTGTTAATTGTCTGAGGTCCCTTGAGGAAGATAGCAATCTCTTTGTGCCTCCATTTTTCCCTCTAAAAGTGGGGATAATGATAACTTTTTATTTGGGTATTGTTGTGGTTTGAGGCAGGGTGGGCAAGCCATTTGGGAAGAGATGAATCTCCTTGTGTTTCAGCTGATCCTCAGAGGTTTGAGGGATTGGGCACAGCCGGACTCATTTCTTAATAGGCATCCAAATACTGTGGTAGCTACAGGCCTGACTCTGGGATTATTGGATTTGCAAACAGCCTGTTGACTGTAGGTCTGATTCACTTCCAAACAAGCAGTTGAGTTCATGAATAGCATGATTTATTCAAATGCAACATTTACAAGGTAGATTTTGGATGTCAGTACAGGAAATTCTCTACTACAGCGTGGAGTTTTTAGCTAGCTCTTATGTACAAATGTGCAACCATCTCTCACACAAGAAGATGCGAGAGGGCTTTCAACCTTGAGTAGTCTCCTCAGGCAGTGTCCTGACCTGAGTGGAGGGAAGGGGTTCAGCCTGTTGACCAATCCCGGAAGTTACGATGGAGTCTTCCCTCCAACTTCTTCCCTCCTTAGTTCACCTTTTTTTTTTTTTTTTTTTTTGGTTAGGTGGAACTTGAATGACTATAGACATACTCACTTTTGTTAGTGATTCGTGGAAGAAGTCTCTTTCTTTCATTTAAAGGTGGTCAGTTGAAAATCTGGAGAGCATGCTCAGTGGTGGTTGTACCTCAGAGGTGAGTAATTTTGGGGTTGGGGGTGTGTGTTGGCATTATAATAAGGGAAAGTTTAAGCAAAGTTCATCCAAAATGAGTGATTTGCCACCTGTGCTAGATCAGTACCAGACACCTTATCATGTATCTCCTGTCAAGCAGCTACTGTGCAGCTCATCAGCACAGGGAGTACAGCAGAGTTTGGCTGCAGTGGCTTCACTCTGCTCCACCCTCAGTTACTCCTCTTTGCAGCTCCTGGGGATTGTGCTGCCCAGGGAACTGTGGAGCAGCAGAGTCCCTGTGTACCAGCCACCCTGGAGGAGGCAACTGTGCCTCAAGCTTCTGTAATGCCAAAACTTCTGTAGGCCCTAGTTTCTTCTTTTCAAGCAGTTCTTCCACAGTTTTAGACACTTTTCATGAAAAGCATTGTATAAGAACTGATATGTACACAAGTCTTTATTTTGTCAGTATAAATGACTTTGAAAGCAGGCAAAGATCACATTAGACTGAGTAGTATGAGCACTATTTCCAGTATGACCATGGCACATTATTCCATTTCTGTTACTGTTGAAAGGCAAATGAAAGCTCCATTTATGAAAGATCTGATCTCTATATTGAAAGATCACCATTCATTTCAACTGACATTTACAAACAGGAGGGTGTATTATCTATAAATCTTTTGTGCATCTGAACGCACTTTGCATAACTTTCTGTAAATGAGTCTTATTTTTAAGCCTATAGATGCGCAGTCATATAAAATTTTAATTGGGTAGAGACTTGCTCAACTCCGATTGCACTTTATTTTCCTTCTTTCCGAGTATACCTGTAGCATTTAAGAATTCAGATGATCCTCTCTGCTAGAATAGTGGTTGTTGCATGATGCCAGGAAGTCAATTTGTTGGATCTTCTTGATTTCATCTGTATTCTGTAATTATTTCTTTGTTTATGCTCTTCTAAAATTTTATTAAATGCATGAATCCTTTTGTCTGCCTATATAAAGAAACCTATCCAGTAAGCAACACTTTTTTTAACCTTCTGGTGATAGCATATAAAATCTCTAATTGATATTCCCATCAGTAAAGTCAATAACATTCGGTTCAAGTTCTATAAAATCTTTGTCACAAAAACTGTATTTAGTGAAATATTTTTGCTTTTTTATTGTATTGCTTACTGCTTTAAAATTATCTGCAGATGGCTCAAACATTTCAGCCTTTTTTTACTATTTGCCTTGAATGTTTCCTACTATAGTCAATATTTTTTATTCAGTATTCTGCTTTGATTTTTATCACTGTCTGGATGACAATTTTGCACAGGAAAGCCTATAATTTGGAAAGAACAGCTTTGTGTATGCATGTGTTGATAGCTGTTTGTCTTTATTTCAGAGAATATCCTTATAAGTCTTATCTACTCTAAACTGAGATTACAGATATTTTCACTGTATGTGTGTCACACGTTTATGTTTCTTGATGTATTGAAAAAGTCACGCAGGGCACAAAGGATGAGATTGCATGTATGAATATTCCTATAGTGGGATTCATCTTTTTGGTTGATCATAAAGCAAAGTTGTGAGAGACTGAGCCACTGTACCACTGTACAAAGTGATTTAATTTGTGGTTGGTGGTGGCTGTAGGAGTGTGCAGAAGGGAGTGCTCCTGGCTGAATCCATCTGCTGCAGTATTACCAAGCAGAAGCATCCAGAAATGGGCTGCTAGTATAAAAACCATCACATATGATTCAAATTCCCCTGCTCTAGGTTTTGGTTGTTCCTCTGACATTTAGCTTAAAATCTCCTCCTTGCCCCTCATGTGGGCTATGAATTAGTAACATTGCCATTAGGGTGCTTGCCTAGTCCATGATAGTTGCAAAACACAGTGTTATAGGTACAACGGAACTGAAAGTCGTGTGGGAGGAAGACTTTGCTGAGAGCAAATATGATATGGGCTATTAAAGTCATAACTACAGAGTACCTCTGAAAGACCTCCATGGTGAATCCCCAGCATGCAGTACATTTAAAAGCATACAGTAGTATTGTCTTGCTTTTAATGAGAAATCTAATATTGAATATTTGACTTATTTGAAATATTTGAATATTGCAAATCAAGTCTAGCAAAAAGTGATTGGAAATGTCACAGCCATGTTAATAATCCCATGAGCTAGCAAAGAGAATGTGATGATTATGTTAATGTTGAGGATTTACATTTGATCTTTAGTTCCCAGCTGAATGGATTTGATGTTCCCAACACAAGTATTAGATAGTCTGACTCCTAATCACTCACCACTTCTTATGTTGGTAGCTATACTAAAACAAAATTGCTGGAATGTTATGAATTCTATAAAACAGGGTATGGATACAAAACTGGCTCTGTTAAAGTTCTTCTGTCATAGAGGATCTATTAATTTTCTTCCAAGTCAGGTTTAAAATCTGATGATACTTATCCTGATTTTCTTGATTCAGTCTGATATCTGTTCTCTTGATTCCAGCTTCTGAAAAAAGTATTTACTGACAGCAAGTTCTGGTTTCTCATTTGCTATGTGATTTTTTTTTTTTCCTCGTTTTTAAGGGAGTACAGGAGGCTATAGATAACAATCTCACTTCAGGATATATTTTTCAAAAAGGTATTCATTGTATCAATATTATACTCAAGTATATTCAAAAGGGTAAATGGAAGCCTCTGAATTAAAGGATCAAGTACAATGTGAGAGTGCTATTATCTCAGTCCTCCTACAGCTATGTCATTATGAACAGCATGTATTGCAGAGGAGGATAAAGTTACTGTACTATTCAGTTAACGTACTTTTTTTTTAGCATAGGAAGAGAAAGGAGTAGGCAACTGACATGAAGGATTAAACGTTTATCTGTAGGGGAAAAGAGACTGGAGGTTTGTGTCTAATTTCCACGATTGAGTCCTTGGTTACAGAAGTAGATTGTGAATTTCTGGTACAGAGAGGAAGAGGACTATTCTTGAGGGCTGGCAGATAATCTTTTTTTTTTTCTTTTCCACTTCCAAATTGGTGGTATTTCCAGCCATTATTTTTTTACTTATATAGTTATAACGGGAAGGAAGCAAAACATCCAGCAGAGCAAATGATTTTCCTTGGTGTAAGGTGGAGCAGCTGTAGGATGTAAGCAGAGTGCAGCAGATTGCCATTCTCTCCCTTTGCTATGTTTTTCTTACGCTCCTCTACTCCCAGGTTTGGCTGTAGCGAGCATCCAATGGGCATGATAGTGTCCTGTTTGCATATATGCTTCAAATGGTGTGTGGGTGTGTATAACTAGCTTTCAGCATCTGCTGAATCGATGTTTCCCTTCCATATAGGGATGTGCAACTTATCCATAGAGATCTGCAGTTAGAGCCACATTTCAAATGTGTCTGCTTTCTGAGTTTTAGGTCATGAATATCTAGAATTTTGCCATAGTTTATTATGCAGATTTTTGATTGCAGATTTAGAGTTGAGGTCTATTTTCATTGTTCATATTTATGGTTTCCAAGCAAATAATTCTGGAAATCTCATAAGAGCTATGTTTTTGAGAGCCCAGCCTTGATGTCAAGCTAATTTAATGATACACTAGTGATTTCAGAACTGAAATGCATGAAATGTAGTTCTCAGATTTCAATTTCATGCCTAATTGTGTCCTGCTTTTCAAAGTTGCTCTGCTTCTAGCTAGTGTCTGTCTTCCAAGTTTTGGCAGTGGTATCTATACAAATCTCCATTTGTTAGACTTGACTATCAGCTCTTATCTGGGTTTTGTTTGTTTTTTAACCCTTGGAGCTGATAATAACTGGTTTTGAGGCTATAGTTAGCAGTGTTTGAAGCACAAAATATATAAGCACAAGAGGAAAATGGGAAATGGTCACTTATAGTGCTCAGATTTCTGTTTTCTATTGCACATACAGTATCTGAGCTGAATTTTGTAGCATAGAAGTATTTTATAAGTACAGTAAGATGTCACTGAGCTGAAAATGCAGTAATGAATGAAGTTAAGGAGCACAAATGTTAAGTGGCATTATGAAGAGATGTACTTTTGTGAGCAAATGTGAAGGTGATAGTTTTCTGACCTTAGTTGTTCAGGAAGTTGAAGAAAACTCAATAAAACCAGAACCAGGAGGGTGTAGAAGGGTGCAGGAGCTGTTTGTGAGCTGCATGCAATAGTGCTGAAGCACCAGCACTTAGAGTTTGCAAGATCTCCTTAATTTCCTTGAGAGCTATCTTATAAGTCAGATGTACAGGGTTATTAGTTCTTATAGTGTCAAGTAAATAGAGTGAAACAATTTTTTTAATGGAATATGAATGACTTAAATTCATAAATAACTTTGTATTTTAAACCATAACTGTAAGAACATGTTAGGCTAAAGGTCTGTTTGTCCTCACTATGACAGTGGCCAATAGTAGGTGCTTAGAAAAGAGCATAAAATGGTAAGAATGTAGCTTTTTTTGTTGTTGTTGGCAAATTGTAATAACTTGCAGCTCAGGGAGTTCCTGAATAAGTAGTAGTCTTTGGTTTTGATACCTCTCAGTGGATTTTTTTCTTGTTCTACGATATTCTTTTGCTATTTTTTAATTCAACCATTATGGCTTATTTAAAAGGACAAATTTGTTTGCTTGCAGTTTATATATCTAGTTCTCTAAAAGCATATAGTGTTTTTGTAGCTGCTTCAGGAGGTTTTGTGAAGTGTTTGTCAGGAGCCTGTGCTGGTTCCAGGAAGGTGAGGTTGGGGATCAGAGGAAGTCTTGTGAGGCTGGCTTGAAGGATTACAAGGAGATTTTTACGAGGTCACAGGGACTACAGGAAGGAGATGAAGGATTTGGTGAAATTAGAGATGATGTGAGAAATGGCCGGGGGGGCATAGGGATTGCTGGGGATTACTGATCAAGTTGAATTGTTGATCCTCAGTAAGGAAGGGGAACTGGAAGTGGTCACTGGATCTTTCAAGACTAAAGACTCTGTTTTAGGAGTGACTCCTCTGCATGTAGTCTGCTGTGACAGAAGATCACTGTATCTATGCTTTGGACTCCTCTCCATTGCCATTCGGGAAGATGCTCACATCTCCCTATGGCAACTGTCTTCTCTTGAGCTGTCACTCAGGAATGGAGATACCTTCCATATGGAAGGGGCAGGAGCAGGAAAGGGCTGAGGGGAGATGTTCTCATTCTACTACAGGGTGGGTAGGTTGAAGCAGGGACAGCAGCTTTTGCTGCTGTGGGAGCCTGTTTGCCAAAAGAGTATCTAGCCTTGGATACAATTCAAACTCTTCCAGGGACTGCAGAAGGACAGAGGCCTTTCCAGCAGTACCTGGTACTCTGAGCAGCTGATCCTTATGGTACAGGTGATGAGCTAGTCACCTGTGTATAGTGTGATGCTCCTCTAGATGGTTTTGTCTGCTGCCTTGAGACAGTCCTGCAAGCACAAGCTTTCTCTGTTAACCGAAATCTCTAGTGCTTAATCTATTTTAGTAAGAATTGACAGTAGTGTATATAACTACCTTTAGGTGTCCTTATTTACTAAAGGGTTTAAAAAAATTGAAAGATTGTTATCAATATACTGCCTAGAATAAGACAAGTAGACAGATTAAAATGTTGCAACTGTTATACTACTTTTTTTTTGTTTTTTATAGCTCCTTGTTGCTATGCCATAGTATAAAAAAAATTTGCTTAATAAAAGAACTAGTATACACTGATTAAATTAATAAGCTATATATAGTGCGTATATATATGTTCAAGATTTGAATATCTATGCCAACTAAGAAGGCAAACTAAGGTAAAGGAAGCTCAGGAATAAAGTTCTCATCTCCTGATTAGGAGAATGGGTTCTCAGCACTTACTAGTAATGGTAATGACTCTGTCCTTTGTAGGTTAGAAGAATGCAATGAAGTAGAAAGAAATCAGCTTTGTGAGGAATATTGCATAGAATCTCTAAAGAGTGTTAGCTTTCTTGGAAGAAGAGGGAGAACCCAAACAAAATCTGTCATAAAGGTAGCTGGTTCCTAAGTACTATTTTTGCTTGGAAGATCTGGAAAGTGTTATTGTCACTATCTGCAGAAGCCTGTGACAGATATCAAAACTCATTGTCTCCCTCAGGATAACTAAAAATATCTTGCAGCTAAACTTGTTTTTAGTGTTCTGGTGTTACAGGCACCTTTTATGACTTGACCTTGTCTTAGAAATGAGAATTCAGAGCTTTAAGCATCTGACCTGGAGCCCACTGAAGTCAGAGGTGATCTCCCTGCACTTTTTGCTTTATCCCAAATAACCTCAGAAGACCTTTGATAAAATCCCTATGTCCTTTGAACTAGAAATATACTGATTTAGACCTATTATATACTTCTCAATTTTATTTAATTCTCACTGAATTCCATTTCCTGGTATTGACTTTCATTTGTTCTGTTTGTTTCAGAACCTAATTTGGTGAGTTTAAGTAATGATTTAAGGCCTCAGGCAGTTTCTGGGGATTAATGTCAGATTGAGAGAGTTGATGGCCTGAGGCAAGTCTTGGGGCCATTAGCTTCATCCAGTGATTTTTCGGGAGGTATTTTAGGCTGAAGTTTTTGTTGCCTGGCACTCAGCAGCTGTGCCTGAATTGAGGTAGGGTCACTGTGTGTGTGTGTGTGTGCATGTGTGTGTAAATAAATTACTTATCAAGTCTGAATTGATTTATTAAAAGCTGTTATTACAGTTTTTCATAGCATCTCTCAAAGGTGAACTAAGATGAAGGCAGAGTAGGAGAATGGAAAGGTTGATGTAACTTGTTTTTACCTGTTACCGTGCAGCAGACAGCTCTTTCCATTAAGCTTTGATTATTTTTATTCTAGGAAGTGTTGCTGTGCTTCCTAAAGCAGGTGGTTCTTGTATCTTATATAATGTTGACTATTCAGTAATTGAAGAGTTTTGTCAAATGGATATTTAAATCCGAATTGCCTTCCAGAAATTTTTGATACATAGAATTTCAAAAATTACCTTCCCTAGCCTTTAAGTATTAGCAAAGAGATTCAAAAACATGTGAATTATATATACATTAGCAATGTTTCTGTAGATCTGTTAATGTAGGTATGTATCCCAGGCATGGAATCTGCTCCCATGCTAGTGCTTCGAGTAGGGTTGTTTCCTTATTTCAATTTACAAGTGGGAGGCAGATGACTTGAATGACCTGGTAGAGGTGCAAAAGGTGACCTGGAGAGTCTCTGGAATATTAATTCCTGAGATTTCCAGCACTAGGTTGGACAAGACCCTAGGCAACCTGCTTGGACTTCAAAAAGTGGCCCTGCTTTGAGCAAGGGACTAGACTCAATTTTCCCAAAGGTATCTTCCAGCCTATCTTATTCTGTGGTTCTAGATAGATATTGCAGAGCCAGGAATTAAAATTTGTCTTTGTCCTTCTAATAGGACCTTAAATATAAAGAACACTATATTAAAAGTATAATAACCTCCTATAAATCCATGTCTTCTGATAGGATGGTAGCTTCTAAATTTGTTGGTAGGTCTTGAAATGCTTCCTGAAAGTAATATTTTATTGAAGTCAAGGAGATGTAGCAAAGCTCTGTTTAATGCTTAGGGTTTTTACTTTGTTTTTCATAGCTAGTGTTGCTATTTTACTTAATTTTTATTTTTACTTTTAGAAGCTTGTGTTCACTGTGAGTTCTTTTGGGACAAATGGCTGTACTTCATAATTGGTAATGGAAATAAATGTAAAAAAAAGCTTGCTCAGTGAGGTTCAAGTGCTTGAAGCTTTGTCCAAGCAGAATTTGTACAGTAGCATGTTTTCACTGAAAACTGCTGTTTTGGATGTGCAGCTAGAAGCTGGTATCCTCCTGCAGAACATAAACCCTCAACACTGCAGCCCTGTAGAACCTTTTTGCTATTCTTTCTGTTTTACACATTTCATGTATCTTAACATGCTAGGTTTTCTGTGATGTTGATTACTTGTGACCTGGACATAAGGATTTGCTTAAAACTTGAGCTGATTGGTAGATTTTTTTTCAGTTTGGCCCTTCATTCTACTTCCATTTTTGACTTCATTTGAAAATGGGTGTGATGACACGTTAAGAATATCTGTTGTATGGCAATCTATTAATATTCAACAGCTGAGGAATTTTATGCCTGTGTCTTAAACCAGAGTGTAATATTTATGAGACTTGGATGAATGTAGGTATCTCCCCTGTGGTATGTAGTTAATTAAAGCTGCATCTGTCAGTTTTTCCAGGTGTTGGGAGAGCCATCACAGCTCAAATGGTCCTTTTTCCCCTTGTTGAGTTAATGCATGCCTAGGGGAATAGAGAAGTACATTACATCAATATTTTGAGTTTTCTGCTCTTTGAATTTTCAGCATTCCTGAATTCATCATTTAGGACTTTGAAATGCAGCATTAGCATTTTTTGACACTTTGCTTCACTGCATAAGAAAAGACAATTTTTTGAACATCAAGCTTATGAAAGGCTTTTTCACTTGACAGCACAGAGCTCATTCAAAGAGTATAGGTGCTCTTTTCTGTATTATTTTATGGCTAAACTTAATAATAGTCATGAGTGGCAGACATGATAAAGCTGCTCCACAACTGAGTACTTGTAGGCAAGATCACTACAGTGAATTGAGATTTTGGATATAAAATCTGGGAAGTGAATCAGAGCTACAGGATTCATCTTTACTTTTGACCCAAGGAGTGTTTGAAGCACCTGCTTAAGTAGGGAGCCCTTGAGTTCACAGTATGGCATTTGTGCAGTGTTCCCTGAATGAGACTGTTTCTACATGCCTATGCAAGGCAGGAAGCTGTGATCTGTCTGTGCCCCTTTTGTTTCGGCTGTAGTCATGTCTGTCTCATTAGTGTGCAAAATATAGTTTTCATGCATGTCCCTTTTGGATCAGCTCCTGGCCTACTGGATCATAAAATTACAGTCCAAGTTGCAGTGCTCAAACTTACCTGCTCTCCAGATGGCAAATCTTTCCTTAAGAGGCAGGCCTTGGTTTGAACTGGGCTGTTTCCAGGCCAGCCCTGCCTTTCCCCTGGCTCTGCCTCCTTCATAGGCCTGGGATGTTAGCAAAGATTCTGCTTCCTGTGAGAACAAGCTAGGGTCTTGCCTGACAGTCTGAGACCATTTGCAGTAGTGCTCTGGTAGCATCACCAGCCCAAATCCGACATGGACTTTGAGCAGCTAAACTTAAGTGTGTATTTGAAGCTCTGTGTGTAAGATGGAATTTGGGTGATGGGTGTTATATTAAGATTTATACTACCCCAAATAAAGATACAGGTGGCTCCTCCTGAAAGCAGGGAACTGTCTCTGCTTAGGTTTTTCTGCTCTATTCATGTTCATCTTACTCAAAGCAGAAGTGATCATGCTTGCATATTATTGGTGTGCAGGGTTGGATAGATATACCTGGGGGTATTGCCAGGGCTTTGGATGGGGAAGGATTGGCTGTGTCCAGAATATATCACAAATGGAGGAAAATTAACCTAATCTGAGTAAAAAAGACTTATTGAATATTTGGTAGGACCGTTGGGTTAGGGGGAACCTGATAAAGACCTCACATCAGTGTGGTGAAAGCAAGAAATTGTGATGGCTCTAGTGCACAGTGAAGCTGGTCAGCAGAAGATGCCTGTTCTGCTCTCTGGTGGAGCATCAGAATGTCATGATAAAACTGTTCTTGCTGTTTCATCTGGAGTCCCTGCCTATGGTGCTTGGGGTGTGCATTTGAAATAACATGACAAAGCTGTAATGAGCTAATTTGTCATGATGAGCATGCAGAAAGCAAACCTGCATCTGATTTGATGGGCACACTTTTCTTACCCTGCTTTCTTTCCTGGCTTGGTACTCAATAAAGTCTTACCTATATCCTCAGTTTGTCGTCTACTCCTTCCACTGCTATTTTCCTGAGGCCTCCATACATATATGGTCACTAGAGGTTGGTCCTTCATTTAGTATTTAATAGTCCCATTACATTAAAACCAACCTGTGGGATGTCAACACAATCTTGTGTAAGTAACAGATTGTCAATGACTGTTCAGGAGGAAAACAGTGAGGTCTTTATCCCCTTCTGTTTACTTATAGTTGCTTTTTACTGTGTAGCAACAAAGTAGCAGCCTTTTAGTTTTAACTGTACTACTTGAAAAGGAAATTCCTTTTGCTGGTTTCATTTACTCCAGGTGATGGCAGTAAAGGACCTTTTCTCTTTCAGTGTATGATAAATACAAGAAAGCTTTCCATTTTCCACCCCACCTGAAAGGAAAGGACTCCTTTCTTACATTCCTGTTTCTTTTTTGCAGCTCATGACAACCATCATGAGATGGGAAGCCAGCATGACTTGGAGCTTTTTTCATTTGCAATAACTAATAAATACAGTGTATATCTTTCACCTGCCTCTTCCTGCCTGGGCCTCTTGCACTGTATATTCTAATATACCCTTTCATTATATCCTGTGCTGTGCAAGTTATAGTGTGTTTGTTTTTGGTCCTAAGATATTTTAAACTGCCCCCGGAAGTTTAGCATAGGTTGTGTGCTGAGGGCCAGAGGGTATTCCAGCAAAGCTGTTTATCTGGGATCTGTCCCTCAGGCAGAGGGTAACACAGCAATGTTATGTCCAAGATGGTTGCAAACTGAAAAGTGCCGTAGTGAGTGTGGAGTGTCCCTGTGGGAGCTGGAACAGATCGGCCATTCATGACTAAAACTTTATTGATGGCCTAGCGGAAAGGGAGTGGGAGACCCAGGCCAGAAAACACCTATGAATGAATTCAGCCCAGCCTTGAGACTTCCCTTGTGGAGCCTCTATTTAATGAGTGCAGGGTATGATGGGAAAAGGTCCAGCTTCCCCTCCCTTGAATAAGACAGTGATTCCTGTTAACAGCAGATGTGCTTCATCTGTGGATTTGATTAGACTGAATAGTGCACTCACACCATGGTGTTGAGGGAATGAGCCAAATGGTTCCCTTAGGGTGAAAAGAGGGATGGGAACATCTGCTCAAATCATTGCTGCTGTACGTTAAGCTCAGGGAGGTTATGCAGGTTTGTAGGAAGGTTCAAGTTTGTCCGTCTTGAATGACGTTTAGCCTAAGGACGGACAACACTGTAATGACAGCAGTCTCATGCTACACAGTATCAATGTTAGTGGGTATGAAACTATTACTGTCCAGATCAAGAATGAGCTTTTGATGAAAATCTGATTGTACCTTCTTACTGTGCTTCTGTTTGTGTCCTGGAGCAGTTTTCTGCAGTATGCACTGAATTTGTTTCTGATGAAAGTAAGCTGGAAAATGTCTTGCAGGATAATATCTGATGCACTCCAGTTACAAAAAGAGTCAAACTGGAGCTAGCATGAGGGGAAAATTGCTGAAAGATTTTTGGTGTGGATGTCAAATCCTCAGTGCCAAATGTTTTGCCTGATGGGTCTCCTATTGGTGTGGATGCTTGCTAGTGGAGACAGAGCTAATCTGGCCTGGCAGTGTCAATGTCCCCACAACATGTGCTGTCTCTGGTGGTCCTCCTTGGGTGCATCTCTGTTATAGCTTGGAAGCAAATTTAACTCTTCATCAACAGTAACCTCCCTGAACTTTGAGTAGGGACCAAGAAATGCACTAACTGCTAGAGATCTACTCCTGTGAAGGTGCACAGTTCAAACTGTGCCATATCTCTATGCTTGTTTGTGTCCTGGGAAAAGGCGTGCAACTGTTCCCCCTTCCTGTGAGCTAGGCTCTATCTTGCTCCTGGCCGCCTTTCCTGCAGAGGAAGAGGAGGATGGGAGTCAGGAACCGTGGCCTTGATACGTTACTATATAAAGCAGCTGCCCTGCTTTATGGAGGGGCTCTGAGTTGCTGAAGTTGTTTCCCCACTAGTACAGGCAATCACAGCCTATAAGCCTTTGATAAACTGGTTTTTATCTTGAATAACTTGTTTTCCTCCTTTGATGCTAGTGCAGAGGATGCGGAGAATCTTATTCTCTGGAAACCTTCTTTCTATTTATGCACACCCTGTTTGTTACGTTAGATTTGTCCTTCATCTAAGCAATAAATACAAACCCAGTTCACTGCCTTCTTGGTATTTGCTCATGCCTTCTGTGTTCATGAAAAGCAAGTCACCCTCAGCCATCTTTTAATGGCTAAATAAGCCAAGCTCTTTTAATACCCTGTAGTGAAACAGGCTTTGTATTCCTGTGATCCCTTTCTCTGTGCATCTCCTGTTACTTTAAATAAACTTGCAGTGTCTTTTTTTTGGAAGTTATATGACAATAAAATTTGTTCTTCATTGAGAGAGAAGGTGTTGCTGCACATTTAGTTGCTGGTCAGGCTTCCTATTAATTAAAAATGTGAGAAGAAACATTACAAACTGCAAGGAGATCCTTCTGTGGTAGTTTTTGGGATCACATGGCTAAGGATGAGAAAAGCATTTGGTGTTCTGTTTTCCAGGTAGAACTTTCTCTGGCAAATAATTCTTTCTAGCACAGTCTTGTCAATCACAATCTACTTTAAGGGTGAGGAGAGGAAGAGATAAAGAAACTCACCTTTTTCTGTTCTGTATATTCTTGACTATGTTAAAGGAATCTGTTTACTTTTTATGTCTACTTTTTATCTTGTAATGTAACATTTCCTTGGTAGCTATATACATAGACTGTGCTTAGAAAATTAAACAGGCCAAGGGATATTTTAAAGCACTGAACCCAAGTATTTTACGTGTAGTAGTCTGCCCTGTTGCTTTTAAATTCCCTTAGCTCTCAAAATAGGGAGCTACTGACCTCTGGAAAACTATAGAATTTATAGTGGTCCCTGAACTGTGCCCAGGCATTATTTGGAAGATTGTTGCTTAATGGACTGGACTGCTCTGGAGAAGATCACTGTTCCCAGAAGTTTTGGCTATTCTTATTTTTGCCTGCAGAGATAGGCATTTGGTACTGTTCAGTGTTCCCAACTCTTGGACGGGATAGGAGCGATATAAGTGGAGAAAGCAAATCACCTAGTCATGCAAGAAACTTAAGTGGTTGGAAAATCATCTAAATGTTTGGGGAAAATACTCAGTTTCTTCACATGAAATTTTGAAAGCATAAATTAAGAATGCAAGTTAAAGTAATGAAAAGTGAGGCAAGAAGAATGCCAACCTGTTGAGATGGCACGTAGATGAATGATAGACTGTTCTCCAGTGTAGAGGTTGTTAATGGAAATACCTACTAAATAACTGCTTAGGCTTATATGCTCTCCTTTTAAGTGTTGGTTAAAGGAGTTTGAAGAGCTGCATGTAGTTGAATAGGTTTGAGATTTTTAGAGAATTCTATAGATCTTTGTTTACACTTGTCAATGTACAAGCTGTAGTCCCTTTTCTGTTCAGCAGGTAACAACACAACTCAAATCTTGGCCTTTGAGATTATTTTGAGGCTAGTGAAGTGCATGATCCTCAGTAAAAGGAAGTTTATTCTTTTGAAATGATGGAAGAAGTGAGAAAATGGGGTAGTGTGAGAAATCCAACACTGAGTGTTGTTGTCTGCTCCGTGTAAGTTTCAATGAAGCCTTTGAAATGGTGCCATATGGGAGAGTAGTTGGCAGGTTAAGATGGAGACTGCCATAAAATATATGTTATGTATGAAATGGGTTAAGGAAAAAATGTTGTGTTAATAGGAGTTAACAAGGTAAAGAGGCTTCAGTTGGTGTTTCTCTGACCTCAGGTTGGGGACTGATAATGTTAACAGCTTTAGAAGGGATTGAGGCAGGACGAGTGCACTTTGCAAATGTCCATCGAACAGGAAACTGTAGATGTGTTTGTGGCAACCTCACCATGAAAAAGTGGATAGTGAGAACACAAGGGACTGCACAGTGACAAGAAAAGTAACAGAAGTGTGATGCAATTTAACAATAAATCTTACAGATGAAGGACAAGACAAACACTGAATCTTGCTACTGATCCTTGATATTAATCCTTAATAGGTGCAGTTTTTCATGTTTAGGTGGGAAGGTTTCCAAACGGAATAGGTATAAAGAAGGGTTAAAGAAATTAGGGAAAATAAGCGCTTAGCAATGGAACCCTAAAATTTACTAGCCTGGCAAAATAAAGATTGAGGAAAAAGTACAGTAGCAGTCATTGAGTGTTTCTAAAAGGTTAACATTGTAGACATTGAAAATCATTTAGAGAAGTGTTAGCACAGGAACAAATAGGGAATAAATATTTTTAGTGTTTTTTCTTTTTCTGTAACAACTCTCTTAATGGAGTAGCAATAGTGATAGGTGAATGATTCCTTTTCATTTTTTATTAATAATGGTTGATAAAGTTATGTAGAGAAATACAACTACTCTGCATAAGATGACCTTTTATCAGCAAATGTAAAGTTTCCATCTTTGAAAATCCGTGAGTCAGAGCTGCCAACTGCAGTTATGCTCCAAGCCGTCTATGGATGACATAGTGTTAGCGTAATTGGAATCTTAATCTTGGAGTCTCAATCTAATCAAGAATTGTGATTAGTCCAGATATAACAATTGCAAAAATAAGGATGTTTCTATGGAGGGAAAATTCTTTAATATGGTAAAAATTGCTGTATACTTTTTGATGCTATCATTCCCTCTTCCCAGCTGCTCTGGGTCATAAGGTTTGGAGATGGTGGTGAGGTGTGAGTTGTCAGCAGCTGGAATCCTTTGCTGGGGGCCATATCATGTTCATGGTGATAGCATTTTTCTATCACTTAAGGTTCTGCTTGAGGAGTTTCATTCCTACCCATGTACTTATGTGCTTTCCTTCCCCTCCTCCCTCCCCCATACTATTTGTTCTTCATTGGTCTGTGGTTCTACACTGGCATTCAAGTATACTGTAAACAGTTCCTTATGTGCTGAGAACACTATTTCTCTGTTCTCTTTGCTACCCTTAAAACTGCTTTTGGCCAGTTCTAGGCTTGCATTTCTTTAACTTACCGTGGGAGAGCTGTGGGGTGCGTGGTGCTGGGCCTCTGCCCATCACTTACACCCCATGCCTGGGCTCCTGTGGCATACTGGCTCTCCTGCAGGTCTGTGCTTCTCACTGCCATTGTGCTGCTAGTGATACAGACCTTCTTCTACACAGAGTAACTCCTTGTTATTGCTGCCTATATATAATTGTGGTTGTGCCACAGAAATATAACCATAAAACAAATTAACCATACACACCTGATCAGTTAGAAATAAAATGCTGTTAAAGCTAACCCAGGAAAAACAAAATGTCGAGAAAAGATCAGACAGAGCAAGCCAAACAAACCTCAGTTCTGAGGCAAACTCAGTATGAAATTTATGGCCTGCTACCAGAGAGACAGTATGGTATTATAGGGTTACACAGATGCACGATTTTTATCCTGCATGTATGACTTTGTTTAGCTGTGTGACAAGAGCAGCTTTGTCCAAGCTGCGATTAGTTTAGAAGCTTAAAAAAAAAACGTGATTGCCAAAATCAAATTAATGGAACCTTTTTGTTCTAAGAAAACAGTACCTTAATGCACTATCATTCCTGCCACTTGAATAATGTAATCCTCGAATACTCTGGACACCTTTATAGGACCTGATTTGTTTCAGTCTGCCCTTGCTATCCCACTGAGGCTGTTTCAACCTGTCAAATTCGGTAGCACATTTATACAGCATTCTCTTGCTGCATGTATTTTGAATTTGACTCTTTTTCTCTGGGGAACTGAGTGCAACTGCCAAAAGTCATTTTACTTGTCATCTTTAACAACCATCAGAAAATGGAGCTATGTCTATATCCTTTGAGCTAGGAGGCAGTTAGTCACCCATAAGCTATTTATTGCTAAACCCACCTAGACCTCCATTGTATTATTTCTCTAAATGTTAGCAGCATCTCTTACAGTAACTCAGAATGTATTAACTGTGTTTAAGTACCTGCCACTCTTTTTCTGTGTTAATTTGGCTTTAGACAAGGAGTAATCAGAAAGATTAAACTTCATAGTTGAAGTGCAATAGAGCTTCTTTGCAAACCTTTCAGTGCTTCATGTTACATTTTTATTTCATAATACCTTGCTGCAACTTTGGAATGTGCTTGATAAATGTTGGTCAAAACTGTGCACTGGGGAAAGTGGCCTCTAGCAGTGGTGCCGGCGCATAGGGATGCGTGGGATGCCTGTGGCTGGGATGCTTGCTCCCATGGCTTGGCAGCCTCCCTTGGGAGCTGAGGAAGTCTCTCCCCACCTGTACTCTGATTCGAGTGTGAAATGCCATTGCTATGCAGTTCTTGTCCCAGTTATTAAATATATATTTAATGTGTTGTGAATGGAACTGGAACCAGAAATGGCTCATAATCACTCTTCTACTTTTTTATTGAAACTTGCAGGATTGTAGTAGCTAATTGCTGTCTCCCCAGTCTCTTGGGTAGCACACAAATCTTATGGTTTTCCATAGCTTCAGTAGTGTTATTGTGTGGCAATAATAGGGAGCTTCCCTTTTCAGGCTGGCATGAAGTACAGGTTTACTGAAACTTTTTAGATGAACATGGAATAAAAACTATATCTTACTATTTCATGAGTAATAATTAGCCTTGAGCTGCTTATTGACCCCTTTCTACATGTTATTTTTCTAGAATTGATTTCACCTACTTAATGATAAATTATTATGCTGTGAGCATTATTATCAGTTAAGGATATTAATTGTTTTTATTGTACTGAATGCAAAAATATCTTGAAAATGGTTAGGGTATGTCATTCTAGGTAATTACTTCTGTTACTTGTGGAGATAACTAAGAATTGGTCGCTATTTACCCAGGAACAGCTCTGCTAAATTGCTTGTGCATGCGTTGTGATTCCTAGCTTTATTTTGATCCTTTTCCTAGTAATTGATTTTTCTTCCATCAACCTTTGGAAGGAAATTCATCTCTTGTTAAACTCTCCAGAGCAGTAGTAGAGAGAGACATGCTTGGTGTATCCTGGCATCTGTGCAAATGTTGCTTTCTGTTAGCTAGGTACAGAATGACAGGCCCTTTCAGCTTTTTGTCTTTAAAAAGTGCAACTTGCTATTTCCATCAGTGTACTGAAGAATTGACAGTTTGGTGTATTTCAGATGAATTCCTACAAACATAGGACATAATGTGTTTTCTGCAGAGCCAGGTGAGGCAGGGCTGATATCAGTGATGCCTTGCATAGATGGTTGATAAGGATCTGATTTGAGCCAGTCCTTCCAGATTAGTTCAAGTGCTGCACAGCACAAATCATCTAATCTGGATTTCTAAATTAATGTCAGGAAGCAAGGTGAGACCTGAGAGTAGAAAAAGAGTATTTAGGGAATACCCTCAAAGTGGGTAGAAGAGCAGACTCTGTTGTACCAACAGCAGTTGTCGGGAAGGGTTTACAGTGCAGTGGGTGTGAGTATCTTCACAGTGTGGTCTGAATGGGAGAGATGGGGGTCCTTGAGCTGCGGTTGCAGCATAGAGCAAGGGTATGCTCTGGATTTTTTGACAGCAGGTCTAAACTTAACTGCAGGGCGTATGAACTGCTTGGGGAGTTGAAGTTTTTAGGCCTGCTGTGTACAAAAAGTCAGTGCTATTGCATTTTTAGAGAATATGAAAAACACCTGTGTATCACCTGAGTCATTGCTCACACACAGTAACTTTATATGATTACACCTAAATCTATGGTAACTTAGTGGCTTATGACTGTTTCAATTTTCTCAGCAGACTTTTCTTCAAAGGTAGCTATTGGCTAAGCTGGGGACCACTAGAAACTACCCATGCATGTGCACAGTTGCATTATATTCTCAATTAGGCTATGGTTAAAAAAACTTAATTGTATTTAAGCTTTAATTTTTTTTAAGCTCTGTGAGTGCATCAGCACCTGCCTATTTTCAGGTATTTGCTCACAGCTTTGAGCTGCCTCCTGTTAGGTCTGTCTGTGGCTCTCACTGCTGGAGTGAGGAAGTCTCTTCTGTTCCTGCAGTGTCTAGCTGATCTGCAAAGCCACTAAATGTGCATGAAAGCTAGTGCTGCTGAAGCAGAGCTGTGGCTGGAGTGGCCCATCAAGAAGAAAGGCATAAGCAAATGGGGCTGAGCAGCATGGTCTTGGGAGGGTGGTGCTGGACATGGCGCTCCCAAAGGATGCGCAGTTGGAGGTGGGAAGAGCTGGCAGTGTGTGGCAGCGATACTCCTGGGAAGAGTGAAGAGCTCCCACTCTGGTTGGAAGGAGAGCTGTAGAGCCATGTCAAAATACAGCATGTGTGTATATATTAAATGAGAATGTAAACATGCATTCATGTGGCTCCTCGATAGCATGTTTTAGAAAATTATACAGAAAATGTGTAGTCTTTACAGTTAGATTTTCGGCAGACTGGGTGAAGGTAAAGGGAAGATCTTGAGTCAGTTACAGCGAGAATGTAAACTGAGGGACTGGTCACTCCTGTTTCATCTGCTACAGGGAGGTTTTAATCCTGGCAGAAAAACAACTGAAAAGCTGCTCCAAAGTTGATTCAAAGTGCAAACTGAAGCTGTTTTTTACTTCCTGACTGTTTGCTTCCCCCATGATGAGTCCTGCTGACACATCCTCAGAAATGGCAGGCATATTTAAATAAGCAAGTAAAGCAAAAATCAGCAGGAAGGCAACTTACAGCTGTGAAACAAAACAATTTAAAAGACAGTTCCATACTAAGAAAAAAAGTAATTGAATTTGTGAGAAGTAGGCAAACCTCCTCAGTTAAAGTGCTGACATCTGATATTTTTTTATATAGGAATATGAAATTTCTGTTAACTTTCTAGCAGTAAAAGTAGTATAAGGGGAAAGAGGTTGTTGCTATGCAGAAGTAACTTTAGTCAAGTAAATCTCAGTGAAATTGCTCAACAGATGAGGAGTTGTGTATAGAGTAGTTGTCACTTTGCTTAAAGTTTGTGCTTCAAAGTGATTTTGACATTAAACAGGAAAAAATGTCCAAGAAAGTATATTTTATTCTTTCTTTCTCAATGGATTGTTGAAAAGGAAGCTTGACCAGAAAGACTACTTACCCCAAAGCTGAGAGTGGAGAAGGGCGGGGGAGGGAACTCAAAATGACTGTGTGTTTTTGTAGTACTCTTATCATGTATAACTGTATAAAAACAAATGTATGCATAGTTTACCATAAGGCATTAAGTAATATGAGGAATTTTAATAGTGGCATCATATACAATATTAGCTTGGCAGTAATACAATAGCACATTATTTTTTTATATTTTGTCTGCAAAATATACTAGAGAATAATTGCTATTATTTTGGATGGAGGTGGTACCTTTTCTAATTGGTGTTTTTCTCCCTATTTTCAGCATTTATTTGCAATAAAATACTCTTCTAAAATACTCCTCTAAATAACAAGCTCACAAGCCACTATATGAAGAACATATTTCTACATAAAAAAGAATTCACAAATATTTTCCTGTGTTCATCACTGATGTGTAGACTTGCATGTAGTTATTTGAAAAGAGCTGCTACAGGTAGGAACTGTGATACCAACTATTTCTATTCTCTTGATCAGAAATGAACTTCTCCCTGAGCAAGTGTTAGTTTTTACCTGATGACTCTCTCCAAAGTGGCAGAAAGATGAAATTAGCTGAGCAGCTGCTGTTTCCAAGCAGGCTCCCCATAGCTGCTTATTAGGCCAGGCTTGCTTCTGGAGTGCTAGAAGCACTGAGGGGTAAAGAGTACCTGGGGGGAGCTAAAGCTCAAGGGATAAAAATGGTCATGTGCATGGCCATGCTTGTTGCAATTGCATGTGGTGGAATTGATGGTAAACCATATATTTGTTTGAGTCTTGCCTCTTGTTTACTAGTGCTCTGAGTTATTAGCAAAGTCATTTCCTCTAACATTTCTAGATTTTTTTTTCTTACTCTTCAGAACAGTTACTGAGTACTTCAAGCTGAACCAGTTTAGATGACCAGTATTGTTCTTATGTGTTGTAGCTTGAGAGAAAGATGAGCATGACCCTTCCATCTTTGAACATTTTGGCAGTATGGATACTGTTCTCTCTCTCTCTCTCTCTCTCTCTCTCTCTCTCTCTCTCTCTATTTGAAAAATCAGTCTTGAATGTGTTGTCAGTTCAGCACCTTGTGTGAGTGGTGGGAAGGGCATGATGGTGGTTGCTGGAGTTCTGCCAGTAGGTTGTGTTATTACTCACTGTTGGGGAGTCCTGACTAGTACAATAAGCAAATAGGATGAATAGATTGTATGTTGATGTAATGTTTTACTTAGGGCATTTTTTTGGTCTTTTTGTTACTGTAGAGCTGTGGCATTAGGCAATAGTCAGTCCCAATGGATGGCTGTAATAGTAACCAATGGATAAGTAGGTGAAAATAGCTTCCTGGTACACTTTTCATGAACACCTTCCCAAGAGTTGACTGTAAAATGAATGCTCCTTTTAATATATTTTGTTTATTTATAACTGGTCATGTTATCAATATATCACTTTTTGAACCTCAAAAATTAGAAGTTAATTTCAAGGCTTTGTTTCAGAGCCTGAGCCATCCTACCTCCTGTCTCTTACTCTTCCCTTACAGTCACTCTTTAACACGTGAGAAAAGGGTGATACTCTAATTACTCCAACCTTTTCTGTTTCCTACTGTGCTGAAGCCTAAACTCCAAGTTAAATCACCTGTGGGCTGCCTGCAGCTCTGGTTTGGGGCTACACTCCTTTGAGCAGGTGCCCTTCCTTCCAGGCTAATTGCCAGAGTAGTTCAAATGCTCTTTTTGTTTAGTGATTGACAAATCAATAGAGGCCTTGGGTCAATAACATGAAACTGCAGAGTTCAGATGAGTGGAGGCTCTGGCATGTAATTAAATGGTTTGCTAGGTGGTGGATAAAAGGAGTAGGAGTTGAGTTTTGTGGGTAGAGCTGTGTCTGAAAGCTCGCTGAAAGGAAGTGGCTGCTGAAAGCAGGATTCTGCCCAGAAACACAGTCTGAGAGCCTGATCCTGCCAAAGGGAAGCTTCTGGTCAAGTGTGGACCAAACAGTGTCTGAGAAACCACTTTGCTCAAGAAAGGAGTGTTTCACTGA
>VZSV01000028.1:4354287-4421031 GCA_013398735.1 Nothocercus julius | reverse complement strand
CGTGCGCAACCTGAGCTCTGATTTTTCAGATCACTGCAGTCTGTTGAACAAAACTTCTTTTTCTTCGCTTTCTGATTTAAATAAAAAGGGGAAAAGACAGAGAGGGGGAGAGAGACAGAGAGGGGGAGAGAGACAGAGAGGGGGAGAGAGACAGAGAGGGGGAGAGAGACAGAGAGGGAGAACAACAACAACAAAAAAAACCCAATCCTTAAAGGAGTGAAATCTTAATTTTTATTCATTTGCTCCTGCCTTTTTGGAGAGAAAGCCTTTATGGAGGTGAGGCCAAGGCAATCACTAAGTTTACATAAGAAATTTGTTTTTTCCTTCAACCACTTCAACTGCATGGAAAAACATATTAATCTTATCTATGTGCTCTGATGGTTAAAATGGGGTTTAGCTATTGACTAGTTAACCTTACAGGAAATGAATGTGTTTTCCTCTGTTCTCCTCAATATTGACTGTTGTCTGATCTTGAGCTACAAGGTATCTGAAAACTAAAACTCCCTAAGATAAATTAATCTGAGGTGGGAATCAAATACACAAGTTATTCCCAGGGTAGCAGGCTTGATAGGTCCAGTTGTACAACTGTAAAATGTTAAAGAATTAGATAATTCTTAGAATATACAGCTTTTTTCCTCAAAAAGGGCTTGACAGGCACAGATTCCTAGGGACTCTTTGACTGAAATAACTAACTGGGTGTATATGAGATATATGAGAAGATGAATTAGGTTTCTTGCCTGTAATTTTTCCTCCTGGGAAGTGGGCTTCTGTTGCCCTGTGGTATTTTTATGACTGGAGTCCTTTAGGGAAACAATCTGGAGGGAATGTGTGGAATGGGAATGCCAGCTGTGAAAGGGAATAAGAACTAGAACTAACTTGCCTCTACAAACCCACACAGTTTTGGAATTTAAAAAAAAAAAAAAGGCAGTGCCTTTAGCAGCTTTTGGGGCCATTTTCTCTGCTGCTATTATGCTCTTTAGAAATATCTAGAAGTCCTGCTTGCTGTCAGTGTTCACTGGCTTACAGTTTACAGACTTTTATAATTATTTTTGGTGCTATTAACTTCTGCCTTTGGCAGCTCTAGGGTATGTACTGCATTCAGGGCCACATAAAGAATCCTGTAGATGCGCACTGGACTAAAACTACTGTGAAGACATCAATTTGAAATATTAAAACCTTACTTAAATTTGGGTTAACTGAAGCCAGTACTGTGGATCACCCTCATGCAGATGTTCTGTCTTTTTATTTCAACTCTTTGCGAGGCAGAATGACTAAGTCAGAGATGAAAAATCCATCTAGGCTAGGCTCCTACAGGCCTGTTTTAATCTAGCGAATAATCACTGAAGTGCAATCACAGAAGAAAAAAAAAAATCAATATAGGCTGCAAAACTCACCAAGAGACTGAAGCAATATTTGAGTTATTTGGCTGTGATGAGCTCTAAGCTAATGTAGATACTTTTCAAACTGTACTTGAACTAGTTTAATACCGTCTCTGAATATGTCTACATATTCTATTTTATATCTGATTTTAAGCTACTGTATATTTTTGTATGTGTGATAAGTATGCTTAACAAGGACAAAGTAACTGCGTGTGCTACAAATGTGGGAAATTAAATTTTTGTTCTACTTCCTAAAAGTCATTAAAGGGTGTTGCTAACTAATGCTATTTGAAATAGTTTATATTCTGTTCTGGATGAATTTTCTCCTGGTTGATTGCAGCAAAACAGGATGGATACTCAGTGATCAGTGTAACTGCTAAAGCAAAACTTCCAATTGAGAATCTCTTAAACGAGGATCTCTTGATCTCTTAATCTCTTGACGAATGAGAAAGTGGTGTGTGTCTGTGTGTGTGAATTCCCCTGTCGGGGATAATCTTGATTATACCTCCTGGAGATCAGAGCAGAAGTGAGCCTGAGAGCATCTAGATGCAGTGGCTGCCTGCGTCAGTAGCTGTTGGTTTTCGCAAGTTCAGCTTGAGGGCTGTGCAGAGTTGTGTAGAAGAGCTGCAGCTTCCCGGTGCTCTGTGCTAGATGTGGCTCTGCAATCCACTCTCCTGGAAAAATCAGCTGCTTAAATGTGCCCCTTCCCTCTGTGAACCACCTGTGCTCATATACACAGCCTGGCTTGAACATCTGGCCCTAAATGTCATATGGTAGAAACCTCTTTTGTTTTCCTTTCTGAGCTTCAATAACACTTTTGGTTTCCTTTCGTGCTTCTGATAAAAGATCCCCATTGAGGACTGACAAGGAAGCAAAGCAGGTTTTGATGTGCAGGCTGTGCTCTGTGTTGATCCTCTGGGCGTTGCTCAGTTTGGTTAGTGTGCTGCTTGTGCTTAAGGCGCCTGCTGTGCTTCCCAGGCAGGCTGCCCTGCAGCGCATGTGAAGGGTTGTAACTTTCTAGAGATGCTGCTCCACAAGGTGGTTTAGTTCCTTCCTGCCTTGGTGCTGTTTTCTCACTGTTTCTGCCTTTCATAGCCTTTCTGATCTGGAAATGCTGTAGCAGCTGGCACCCTCTTCTGCACAGGCAGGGAGAGCTGTTGGGGCATGGTGCTTGTTCTGCAGCTGGCAGATCCAGTTTCCAGGTACAGCTTTCTTCAGGCTTGCCTTTGCTCCCAGGCTGCGTAGGGCCTACAGCTACTTCCAGTTAAGGCAATGCCAACAAGAGTCGGCTTTGTGTCACTAGGTCTCAGGTAAAAGCTTAGAGAGATGAACTCTCACACTACTAAACATGCTTAACTAACAATCAATAAAGATCATCCTCTATCAGGATGGGTGATATGGTAGCTGAACTTTATATGCAGAGAGACTTAAATTTTGAAGAGCTGGTGGACCTCTCTCAGCTTTAGTTTCTTTACCTATCAGTTCCTGACAGGGAATCTTTACTATGAAGATATCATACCAGTATATACTTTTATTTTGCTAACCCATGTGATTGAATGTTGCATCATATTTGTGTAATTTGTTTGTTCTTCTGTATCAATGAACTGCATGCTCAAGAAAAGAGCCATCTTCTAATCAGTTTTAAGCGATAAGAAGAAATTACTAGATAAATATAAGGAGGCTAAGAGAAACAACAAACAGCACTTGTTGCAAACTTTAGAGAGGCTGTTTTCATTTGTAATGTATAAATACTGGCAATCCTGTTTCATTTCATATAAATTCTGTTGATTACCATTTCATATTTTGTTTGCATTCCAGACCTTTTAAGCTGTTTTTAGCACAAGAAGTATATTTTAGTTAGCAAGCATCTATCTATATATATACTGAGTCTTTTTGTCTTTCATAGATAATTCACTTTGCCCATAAATCACAGTGTTTTCCACTTTCTTTTTAAAGTTGGGCAAACATTGCTTGTGAAAATTATGGTGATTAAGGATTAATCTCCAAGACAGGACATACTAGGGGCTCCTGAGAGCTTCAACAGGAGCAGGTGCAGCTATTGCAGTGTAGAAGGAAGGGACTGTTGGAGTATTTATCCCAGTTGGCTAACAGGTAGTTGATCTTGTTCTCTGAAATACATGAAAAGGATGAGGGGAAGGACTAGGTATATTTCTTTGGAGAAATTTCTTTGAGTTATATTTCCCTGAGTGAAGTAGAGAAGGAACCTGACAGGTGTCAATTTATTTCAGCAACTGTGTATTCTGGGAGAAAATAGGGATAGAGGCTTCCTTTTTCTTGGGATTTTCATGGCTTTTTTGACTGGTGTTCCACATACTCAATTTATGATGGTCCCCATAATTCAAAGGATCCAAATGGGTAAGGATTCTCATTTTGCCTACTATATTTTGAGGCAGAGATTTTTTATATTATGCATTCTTATCCTGCTATAATCTTCACTTTGGGCTTTTGTAACACTATTCTGAACACTATTCTGTCTAGTAGACTAGTAACTCAGTCTAACTTGCTGAGAAGTTTTTCTATGAATCCTACAAGTCTTGTGAGATGTTATGATTTGCAACTAAATATGACTAAAGGGAACTTTCTCTTGTGCATGTGCTTTTCAGTTCTAGTTGCCTGGCTCTTCAGTTGTAAGCAAAGTGTGCCAAAAAAGGCACTGGAAGACAAATTACAGTCAAGCTTCGTTGTGCCACTCTAAGAAAATGAGCCCTGAATAAGATAAAATACAGACCTTTGTTGTTTTTTCCCTAGAGGACAGGGCTTCCTGTAAGAGAGGGTAGCTGTAAAGCAAGGTTACTGGGGCTGGTGTCCTGCTCTGGAGCGCTGCCAGGCCACGCTCTGGCATGGGGTGGCAGGAGTGCCCTGCAGAAGCTGCCACCCATTCCTGTTTGCTTGCAGTTGTGTGGGATGGCAAGGCCACAATGGCTATTGCTTGTGTGACTGAGGAGCCACTAGGAAAGCACTGGATGAGTTGGAGTCATCTTCCCCTGCAGTTTGGCTGCTGGAAGTTTCTGTGAGCTAGTATCATATGAGGAGGCAGTTTGAGGAACCATCGTTTGAGAATATCTATGTTTAAATGATCAAGCAGAGTTATAAAGATTGCTTAATCTTTATAATATGCCCTGTATTTTTACATGTGACTAAATGTAAGTAGTAACAGCATGGTGGATGTCATCTACTTCCCACAAATGAGAGCAGTAGCCTAGGAATGGGGCTTTGTAGTATAGGAAGTAATTTAATCATAAAAAACAGGGTGGTATGATGCTGGCTTATCTGAAAGGCTAGAAAAGCCAGTCTGCCACTCTAGTGTCTAGAAGGGTTCCAGACTGTATATGTGTTTAAGCTCTTTCCTGCCATGAGATCTGCATAATGGATGCTGGAGAAGCCTGGAGTCTGTGTTGGCTGATGCCGCTGTCTTTAAGATCCATGTGTTTTAATAGCTGCCCATTCCTGGACTCTTCACAGTTTGGGAGTAATCTGTTGGTCCCGGACTCAGGGGCCTGTCTGGCAATGGAACAAAGCCAAAGGCTTGGAAAATTACCCTTTTTTTCCTCACTGCTTCTGGAGGTGATATATAGGAGTATTACCTTTGAAAAGGTGTGCTGTAAACAACTGTTGATCTCTTGTTGTATACTCTTCTGTACACAGGTGCTTGGGGAGGTGGGGAGAAGGACATTAATATCACTGAACAGTTGTACAATAAACCTTAGAATAGTGACCCCTTTGGAGGGTAAGGTCTGACTACTCTTCCAATTTTTCTTAAATACTTATTTTAAAAAAGTTGTAGCTGAAATGGAGTCTCTAAATACTGTTTTATCCTCTTTTGTAGGTAAACTGCTAGTAGTCTTTTTTTGTTTAACTTTTTTAATCTGTAACAATAAATCATGCTTCTTTTAGGCTGGAAGGGACCTCTGGGATAATCTAGTCTAATCCTGCATCGATTGAACTATTTTCAGTATGGAGGGGGGAAGAAAAAAGGTGTATAGCATTTTTGGCTCTGGCTAAATGAATTCTAGTTAAAAAGTAACTAACTGACTCTGGATGGGTTTGTCTCTGATTCTTAAGAGGAAATAATGTGACTAGTACATCAGAATACCTTAATTCTGTGTTTGCTGTCAACTTTCTGTGCTGCCAGTGGAGTAGTCAGAGGGGTGAAATGGGGCCTTTTGAGCTCTGTGTCTCCTTCCCTTCCAAGCTAGCAGTGTGTGCGGTTTGGCTTGACTTGGCCCTGGAGTTATCTCTGCCCCTTGTTAGTGGTGCCTTTTCTATTCCCAGTAACTCTCACAGGGCAAGTCTAGTGTATGCAAAGATTGTTCCCAAATATGACATGTACAGAGTTAAATTTAACTTGAATACCCTGCTTCTCTTGTTCAAGCATGTTAGGGCCGGCTAATCAAAAATGCTTATCAAATTGAGCTAAATTAGTGTACTGCAAATTTGGGATGCTCAATTTAGCATTACTGTGAAAAATTCATTTGGGATAATAGACTTTGCCCTGGGGGTTTAGAAGAGCTGCAAAAAGAGTCAGTCATGGATTGCTAATTAAAAATTAGTAGCACTGGAAAATGCTTAATTCTTCATTCTAATTTTTGACAAATACAACAGATAGTGCAGATAGTGTGGAAGTAAACGTGGAGAGGTGCCCAGGAAGCCTAGGGAGGGTTGAAAATGGTCTGATCTGCTAGGCTGCCCTTACACACTGATCTGGAGCCTGGCCTGTTTTTGACCTGTACCCAAAAATGGGCACTATGAATTTGATGCTGATACAAAGTTGTTAGTCTTTGATATTTTTACAGATGATTCAAACTTGGGAAAAGGACTTAATAGAGCTGGATGAAATTTAGTGGTATGAGGTGCATGGTTGTGCTCCTAGGAATAGAGAAACTCTTCAAGCGATGCAGCTGGTTGCCTTGCTGCACTGGTTGGTAGCCTGTGCTGCTAATGTTGGGGTCACTGAGGAGAGGACAACTAGGCTTTTAAGAGGTGTCAGGTGAGACATTTGGCAAGTGTGACTGAAATTATTAATGCCAACACAAAAGATGCTGTCTTCACAGTAACAGGTATACTGTTGAAATGGCACACTTGAATCTTTCTTCCACCAGCTGGGTTTGAAGCTATCTTAGAAAATACCTTAGATGGCAACAGAGGTTTCTGTTGGGCCCAGTGAAATTGGGGCATGTGAGGGCAGGTACCTGGCTTAGGGTTATGCACTGCTGAGGGAGGAGGGGAGCAGGCAGCAAGAACAAACCTATGCAAGCAGGCAAGGCTCGCTGAATTATGAGACAGGTTCCATTTGTAAGAAAGGGTTTGCTGGATGAATCCAACACGAGTGGTAGGACAACACTCTTAACTGATTTTCGAGTAACCTTGATAAATCTACAGAGCAGATTGTAGACTTGTGCAGCAGACTGTATTCATGAACCATGAGGTCTCTTCTAGTCTGCTGTTCATTAGTAGGAACTGTCTTGAGGTTGTGTGATTTTTTTTTTTTTTTTTGGTTTTAGCTTTATAGAAAGAACTTCACTGTTTAAAGTTCATTTGTAAATTCTTGTGTAACAAATAGTACATACATCAATTTCCTTAACCAAGCACTGTACTATTGGCCATAGGAAAATTAATTTAGTCTTAACATCTCCTATACCAAAAAGAGGCTCCGAGCAAAAAGCGTATTTATTGCTGGTACCTATAACATCACTTTTCTGATATGTCTGATTTTAATCACTATATTACAGCCAATTGTCATGGAGAAGGAAAAGCTGAGAGTAATATGGGGGGAAGAAATAGACATTTGTTTTCTTTTGGTGAGGTTGTATGCAACTTATTAGCTATCTCTTTGCAGGAAACAATATGCTGTGCAATGCAGATTTTGTAAATCCCATTAATTTTTCACTGAAGTTACATCCCTCCTGCTGGGAGTGCTGCTTTTGAGTATAGCAGAGGCTGACATTACAGCTTAATTAGCCAGAAGATCTTATTGCTGCAACTTTGAATGCTAGTTAAGCTGCTGCTTCCACTTTCCCTGCTGATGGAGACTTTGCACCCTACTGAGCAAATAGGGACACTCTAGAGCTTATATATGTTTAAATATAGAAAAGTAAAGGTTGCTGTCAGGAAAAAACCTAAGCATTATGACTGCACACATTGTTTTCTGGTCTGGATACTTGAGGCTGGTTTCTGTATCTGAGATACTATAAAATAATATATCACAGAATTCAAATGCTATTGTGAAGAATTTTCTTTTCTGGAAAAATCTTGAAGTAGATGGGAGCTCAGAGGCACCTGCTAATTATCAAAAGTAGTTCAAAGATCTGTGCATTAATTTTCAGTGTACTGTAAAGTGTCAAGTTAAATGTGCTATAAACACAGATCTAAAAGGATGCTTTCTGATACTGTCTAAACCACTTTGAAATACTGTTTTAGTTAAAGCAATATTGCTTTTTGTAAGTATGCAAGTTCATTAAACCTGTGTTCTGACAATCTCTGACCTCTACCCACATTTGTCCGTGCTTGAGGTAATCACTCTTCCCCAGCTCATAGGACATTCAGCCCAGTGCAAACATCCTGATGAGTGAGTATTGATTTGTATGGGAGAGCTCTGTTTGCTACACTGCAGTTTAGATTATGGGAAGACTGGATGCCTGCTTAGATGCAAGTGCCCTCAGAAGAAGACTTATTGTGTAAAGCATGATAAACGGAAGAGAGTGAGCTATAAAAACAGTGATGGACTTTATCGTTCTGGAGTCAACCTCAGGTCCTGAAGTGCTTCAGGGCTTTTGATGCAGGAAGAGTTCCAAAAACTAGCTGCTGGTGCTGTGTGGTGGGAAGTGGCCCCTCAGGGAGTTCTAGGCCCCTGCCCAGCCTGTCACTTGGTGCTTAGCACCCCAGCAGTGTGGCAAAGATGGAAACTGGTTAGGAGAGTAATAGGAAAAGTAATGGAAAGTAATGGGCTGGCCCTTGATGGGTGTGTTCATCTTCACTGACTTGAAGGATAAGTTGTTAGATAAGTTGTTAAATGAGCCCAGGATTTTTCATGTTTTCTGTTTTTCAGTGTAGACATTGTTCACATTGCGATCCGTGTGTAAAGAGCTAATGAGGAAAGTGCTGCAATAAAACAAATGATCTGTTAGAGGTGTAAAAATGACTTGTCCTCACATCAAATATAAACTGTTTCTAGTGTTTTTGCTTCCAATGAGTTTTCAGAGAACAGTCTACTTTAGTGAAGAAAAGCTGTCTTCATAGTATATATTTTAATATGTGTTTTTAAACTGAAATTTCACTAACCTCTTGTAGAATAGGTTGTGCAAAGTCTAAATTCTGTAGTAGCTTAAATACATGAGAGTAAGCTTTATTTGAAGCAGTGCAATCGTGCTGTTTTCCTTGTGTTTTATAAAAGCTGCTTTAGAGAACAGCATGCCTTTGGATGGTGTTTTGTTCTAGACAATTTGCTGCATCACTTCTGGTTTTGATGAAAGCCTGTGTGTCAGGCTGCAAAAGCTGTGCAAGTTTGCTTTTGATGTAGTGTCAGCTTTTCAGAGTGGTTGCTATTCTACCTCCTAAAACCCCCAGGATGATGTAGCTCCTCCCAGTGATAACATTATATTATGAGGAACAGATCTGTGGAGCTAGTGTATTTTGTAGAGCTGCTTTTATTGATAACATTAGTATTCCAAAATCCCCACACGGAGTGATCATTAAAGCTCGTTTAAAAACTGAGGATTGCTTATGGCTCAAATACAGTGCAAGGAATTTAATTTTTAATTATGGACAGAGTGATATGTGAAAGGGAATTTACAGTCACAATGTAGAACTTGTGACTGTGAATCCATAATTTATTATAGCTTCTTCAGAGAACTGAAGTGATGCCATTATCTTGAGATGAAAGCTTTCATTAAATCAGTGCTGCAGCACTAGGCTTTTAATTTAGTAAAGAGAACTGAGCAGTGGCTGCAGTGTTGTGTTTTCTAACCTCCTCTAGTGACTGCAGTGGTGATGCTTTGTGATGGTGAGCTATGTATTTTCACCAAGTGCAAAACCTAATCCTTTAAGCAATATTCTTTGTAAGTACAATGTGCAAGTGAAAAATAGCACTTCAGAATTAATCCTTAGCTAAAGTGCAGATTGGCAATGGTAGAAGGCTCAAGGTATACAGTACCTTTTCGTCATCTTGGTAGTCAGGATAGATACTATAAACACTCTGCCATTAAATCTCTGAAGATCGCTAATATCAGTATTTCTAAAACTGCTCACTTGATTATCTCTATTAAAGGTTATGTGGTTGGCATATGTGAGCTGTGTGGTTTTCACCATTACTGTCATTCGGGTCTAGGTGAAATTTTTAGCAGATGTTTTAAGGAAATGTATCTGAATAATCTGAAGCAGGCTGCAAGACCGTTTAGCTGCCTAAGTCCTAAAGATATGAAATAATTGAAATAGTTTGTCATTGTGTTCTAAAACACACAAAACACTTGTATTTCAGAATCAGAGAATCATTATGTTTTGAAAAAACCTTTAAGATCATCAAGTCCAACTGTCAATTGATCATATTTTTCATGTGCAGTGTTTAAAGGTTTTATTTGTGAACTCAAAACCTAGGAGAATACTCCACTTTGGCTGGGCAAGAGATTTCCATTCCGAACGTATGAAATTAGTGTGAAATAAAGATGTTCTGTGTCCTACCCTGGTCTGCAGGTGTTTTCCTGGTGCTTTGCTGTGATGATTGCTAAAGTTTGAGTATGTGAAAGGTTACTTAACCTGCATATAGCAGTGGCTCGCATGTAGCGAGGACGCATACATCTGCTAATTATACAGTTAAGTAACCTTCACATACTCAAACTCTAGCCAATAAGACTAACTGTCCCTGAGTCTCTAGTGCTAGTGTTGTATTCATAAACAAAGAAAATAATTGATTTCTATGACTCTCACAAGTGCTTTAATGCCAGGTTGTATTATATGGAGGAATAATCACCATCCTCTAATCCAGCATAACTTGTTTAGTTTATTTGCTTAGAAATCTAGGCAATCTGTAAGAATATTAGGCTATGTGATAGTCTGTTTAGTATTACCCAGAAAATGTCACTTTCTCTGTGATTTTTGCAGTTATTTTGAGAGATGAGTTGGAATTGAAATACTTGCTAAAGAACGGCAGCTAACTTGAACCTCTAATTATCTGGAAAACTTCAGGCCGAACATTCAGCACTATAATTACCTCAGAATGACTAGCTGGGTTTGGATAAAAATGTTTTCTTTTGCACTTCATTTCATGCCTCTATCTTGAAAGAGAAATTAAACCTGCAAATGCTGGAGAAAGTGTCAAAACAAGACTACCAAAACAAGAAGCTGCTTTTTAATTTCTGTGGCTTCTTTGTAACTTTCCCAGCTTACTGGAACATACTTTATCATTTACTATTGATCTTAATTACCCACCAAAGTGTGGTGGAAAGAGATGAAATCAAGGGACAATGTTGAACATGGGCAAGAAAACCAAAATCCAGACACAGAGAGTATTTAAATGCAGTGGACAATATTTATGTCTCTAGTCTGCTTTCAGGGCCAGAGTAAAGCAGAGTTGCATGAGGATGTGGGCAGGAGGAAGCCTGTGAGGTCTCTGATGTGTAGCTGTTCTTTAGCTATCTTCAGGCACAGAAATAGGAGACCAAATGGTAGCATGGCCATGAACTATTTATATCAAGAAATGTCCCATGCTTATCAGTGATGCTAAGCAGGGCCTGTAAATGCTGCTTGGCCTGGTACCAGTGAGTTGTTAGCTGGCTATGAGTGGATGCTGTTAGTGGCTTAAGTGTTTCCCAGTAAAATGGATGTCAAGAGTTCAGCCATTACTCCCTAATTTTTTGGGGGGGGGGGCATTAGTGGAGTTGTGACAGCTCTTTAGACATGACTGGTGAGTGGACAACAGACTTTTCAATCCATCTGGGCTATTTAAGCTCTTCCAGTCACTCCTACATGCTGCTGTAGGCTACTGCACGCAGAATAGTACCCTGCTGTGGCTGATGACCTCTTTATTGATAGTTGCCAGGATTTTTTGGTAGATGGAATTAATACTCAGCTCCCCACTTGAGGCTGGTCTTAACTACTATAGGTGTGTAAGTTTGCCATCAAGTACCTTGTCTGTATACTCTCCACAGGGCTTGCTCCACTTGAAAGGCTCTGTTTCCTGAGTTTGTCAGTGACTGGAAGGTTTCAAGAAACTCTTTTTTTCTACTTAAGAGTGATTACTTGGAATGTGATAGCATCACCTTTAGACAAATAGGAGTCTATGCTCAGAACATGAGTGTTTAAAATGAAAACAAAGCCCACTTGAAAGCCACCTACCAATAGGATTAGAGGATTCTCTGCTGAGGTATTTGGATTTACCTGAACAGCACCTGGAAGGAGCATAGAAGGAAGTTACTGTGAAGACCCAAGTTGCCCAAGGGCAGAGCAGCTATTTGACCTCCAAAATCACTGGTCATTAGGGTAATAAGTGCAAGCATGATGTTGGCTGCCCAAATGGATAAGGAAAGTAATGAAAGTATAGGGTAGGAGTTTTCTGGAGTATGACTTACCTAATGGGATTTTGTCTGCTTTTATATGTACTGTTCTCCAGATCTCCTGCTTTAGAGCTTTTAAGTTGCCAGTAGAACCGACTTTGTGCGATGATGCACTCTGTGCTGCTTAATCACTTTGTACTTTGTATGTTCTGCACTGGTGGCTATTCCTGAAGGCCCGATGTTTGCAACTTTATTTTTTTCCCCACACCTTAGCTTAAAGAGATTGTTTGAAAATGACACTTGACAAGTGAGTGGCAGGTTGCTTTGGCTGAAATTCAGGAAACACAGAAGCTATTTCTGCTCTATTTCTATTTCTCTAGTGATTCTCATGACTGACTTCATGACACTTAACACCTCTGTAGTGCTGATGTTTCTGAACATACTGAATAACAATTTGTAATTCATTTAGAAGAGGAACAGGAGAATAGATGCTTTTAGTAGTCTTAAAGCACAATTGCTCTTTCTCAAAACGGTTCGCTAGAAATCCTACTGTGATATAACTCGGTAGGTGATAAGACTTTGATGCTATCAGTGAATTGAAGGGAAGATGGTGTGATATCTGCAGGAATGTGCCTTAGTAAATAACCCTTTTAATCTTAGGGCCAGGATTTGGATTGAACAAAGTGGCTTTTTGTCCCTTACCTTAGAAGTAAAGGAAAAGATGAGGAGAAAAGAAAAAATGGATAAGGACTTGAATATTTATAGAGACCTGAAGAACTCTGAAGAAAGTTTGGCATGGCTTTTCATGTAGCTTTCTGATCTAGTGCTAATTTTTTCCATTGATCTCTATAGAAGAATGGGATTTTTGTTGATGTTCTATATTAAATCTTTGTATCACTTTAGCTGCTGTGTGGTCCCTAAACACATAACAGTGTGAAGATTACTCATTTTTGCTGAACTCCAAAAATATTCAAGAGCAAGTGAGTAGGTTATGACTTTGAAACTTAGGCAGGCTCTCTCTGAGACCGAAATACCTTTTCTTGGACCAAAGAGGGAGTGTGGAATTTCCTAGTCCCCCGGAGGGACTGGAGGAAATCAGTTTCTGCCAAACTGAATAAGTCCCTTAGGGTTGTAGAAGAAAAGTGTAGTTCTGTAGTTGGATTTAAACATACTTTGTGTCTCCAAAAATAGGAAGACTATGAAGCTATGTTGTCTTGTTTCACTGAGATATTTGGAAAATACTAAAGTATACGGTAATTGCATGCTTCAGAACTATTCTATTTCTTACAAACACTGTACTGTCAATGTTTTCCCCAACACTTCTGATACTGATCCTTTCACACTAAGTTGACTGCATATGAGTTTTACTTTGAGACATATCGTTGAGACAAAAGATCATTTTAGGGTGGGGATTTGTAGCTGTCAGCTTCCATAACATAAGAATGGAATAGTGGTGTATCTTTGATTCCACATGTCAACACAATTTTCCACACTTAAGAGGTTACAAAGGTAGGAAATAAGTTTGTCAGAGCTGGATGGACGGACATAAAAGAAGAATGAGCAACTGTCTTGTCACAGGTATAAAAACTGCTCTAAGTTGGTAGTTTTTAAATATTATGATGTCACTTTCAAGAAATGTAAAATTTTACAAGATAGGGCTGTGTATTCCTTCTGTAAACTGGAAATAGTATGAAAAATTTGTATATTAAGTTAAACCAATCTTGCTTACGAATTTTTTTAAAAATATTTTTTCATGACATTTTGAAAGCACTTGTCACCATAAGATAAAGCTTTGACTTATAAAACTGGACAAGTAAGGTCAGGAAGGATTAGTGTGATGATAGATATGATTTTTTTGTTTCTTTTAGGTAGATGGGATAAAGGACCTTCTCATAATAGGTCAAACCTGTGATTGTCAAGGCCTGGCATCCTGCCTCCAGTACATTGGATGTTAGACTGTTCCTGTAATCCACAGAATGTGTATGTTTGAGTATCTGAAGGGAGATGGTGAAGGAGTTCTCTAGGGGTGTTCAGAGGAAATTATTTCGGGGAGAGGGGAGAAGCTTTTATTACAGTTAAAAGACTTTTCTTGTAATTATGAATGTGCTTTTCAGAAACAAGTAGGGCCAGAACTTCCAGGTGATATTTGTTAGTAATGTCCAAGATTTCTTCCAATAGAAGGTTTAATTTTGTGTCTTATACTAGACATTTATTAGAGGATACTTAAACTGGATATTGGGATTTTACAGATAAAACTGAACAGTGTCATTCTCTTTGTGTGTATATATAGCATATATATAAAATATAAGACTCCAGTTTACTATAAATGATTCTGTTAATACTTCTGGATTAATATTTCCAACTCTTATAGTTCAAAGAACAAGCAAAGTTGTTAAACAAGATAATCATTTTTCTTGAGCACATCATAAATGTAAATTTTGGATTCTAGCAACATTTCCAAGTTACTTGACTGCGATAGAAGGGTCTAAGATTTCTTTTGCAAGGGAGGTCAGAGTTCTTCCTTCACTTTTGAGTATAATTTTGGGAAGTTGGATGGCAGAAGACAATCCAAGCCAATCTTTAAATATACTATGATGGTTTCACTTCATATTATGGGGACATAAAGGGTAGGGGAAAGTAAGTTCAGCAGAAGACAATAACAAAACTCTTAACCTGCTTTAATTAGTTCCATATAAGTTAGACTGCTGTTTTACTGGTGTGTTTTGTATCCTGTTGTCAGGAGTCAATCTTCTGATGAAGCCTTTCTGTAGATCAGCTTATTTTGTTCAAACCAGCTTTTATCCATTTTGATCATTCTCAAAGACAGTGTGGTTCTCTGCCTTTGCTCAGTTCTGTGAGCAAAGATGGAGGAAAAGAAGAAAAAACAAGAGTAGGCAGTAGTGAAGGATGCATGACTTCTGAGCTGCTTCATGAGATAGGAATTAAACCAAAGACCCTGCTATGCTAATAGGCCTGTTCCTGAGAGAGGCCACTGTTGGATGCCAAGCCAGAACAAACATATTTGATTTTTTTCTATGCTTTATTCTCCCTCCTTTTAGTGTGGAATTACGTGATAGAGGGAGATGTGTTCAGCTACAGCTGCTGCTGCTAATGATCACTGTACCTAGAGCTAAGCAGCAGGAAATTCTGTATGGGAGCAAAGAGATCCTTGTGCAGCTGTTTTCTGTTCTCTGGTCTGCTCCTAGTTGAGAACCAGGCCTAAACCCTTGTTTACTGACATTTTCCATTCAGACTCATCTGCTGGTTGGATGTGTTTAACTTGTGAACTGCTCTAGTCTTTACCCTTCACCTTGTGGTTCTTGAGCTGTAAAAATGTTCAGGTGTGAAATGTCATGTGTCACTTGGGCATAATCTCGTTTCAGTGGAGCCCTTATTTTTGTGCTCTTGTTGAGGTAAAGACAATTTTTAAGGCAAGCACTGTCTCCTGTTTTTGACTGTTGGGTGTTGGCACAATAAAGCCATGCTTTCCATGCGCATTTAGGGGCAGCCATAGTAATAGGATAAGCTCCATAGAAAAACGCCTTGAAGATGTAATCCAATTTCAATGCCTTAAAATGAAAAGGCTGGGATAGAGGAATTTGGAACTACTTTGGAATTTGGAACAACTTTGATAAGTGAAACCTAAATGACAAAACTCTCCAAATCTGAGAATGGACAAATGAGAACAAGTGCAAACAGGATATTTCTCAGGTAATAAAGGCACTTAGTGAAACAAAACACAGACCTGCTCAAGACTTGTTTAAAATACTCAGACTCTCTCTCCTGCAAATATTCAGCTAGCTTAAGCCAAGCTTAGTGCAACATAATTAATAGCATAGGGTCACTAGTAACTTACAGCAAGGTGTTTTAAGTGGAGGAAAAGGAGTCATGCTCTTTAGGACAAGGACCATGTCTATTCTCATTCTGTATGCCAGCTAGCACAGACCCTGATTAGGCCTAGCAAGCACAGCTGTTAAAATACTGCATTGTATTATGCGAGTAATTTTGCTTTTCAGCAGACTGTAGGTAGTGATAACAAGGTGGTCAAAAAGTCTCTCTAATTCTCAGTCTCTCTTGAAATATTTAAAAGCTAGGGCTGTATTAATGGGACACTTGTGGGGAAAGTGGCTATGGCAAAAGAGTCTTACTTGGAGAAGACTGGGATCTTCTCCTGCATGTAATTTGTTCTCTCGCACTGGAGTGTCAGTGTAGCACGAGTGGCCATAGGTCAAAATGAGCAAATTGAACAGTTATTTTAGTGAAATGTTGCGAGCTTTGACGTTCTGCTGCAGCCGAGGATGTTCTAGGCTTTAATATTACTGGTGAATTTTCAATTTTTGTTCTTTAAACAAAAGGGATGCAAACACTACAGAACTGTTTTTCCTGCCCTTTGAGATCTTTCATGGAAGAAGCAGTGACCAACTGCAGTAACTTGTTATTGTATTAGTTTCTGTTGTTTAAAAGGGAACAATCAATTTGGATTTTCAGGAATTAATGAACCGTTTACTGCTCTCAGTGTTTCATTACTTTATCAGTACAAGATAAGATGATTAACCTTCCAACATCTTACTAAACAGAGGATTTAAAAAAAAAAAAAAAAGGCTGTGGATGCCATATCCTTGCTAATGTCAGTGCTCCAAAAAGCTAAACTTTCTGGTAAGAGTTGTATTATCTAGATTTATTTTACTTTATATACCCTATGAATTTCCTTTGCCTCATGGGTCTTGTGTATGACCAGGTGTGTCTATTTTCAAGTAATATGCTTAAATAATGCTTTATCCTGTGAAATACTCTGGAAGGATTATATATATTTTTTTTTTACAGTATAAAACTGAGCAATGAGATGTCCATGCCCAAATCCCTACAGAACTTATTAAAAGCTTGCACAAAGATAAAGAACTGGATGCAATAAGCATGACTTAAGAAATGCAAAGGAGAACCCAATCAGTCTCTAAAGTGAGAGATTCTCAGCCCTTCTTGGAAAGGGAATGATGTAATTTATAAGTTCATCTAACAAGATAAAAGTAAAAGTCTTATATGCAGACACTGTTTGGATAGTGTTCTCACTGTTGATGTTGTAATTAAACTGTATTTCATGCAGATAAGGCATGAAGTTACTTTCTTAATGGCATGTTATGTTATGCTGCAAATCTGAATTATCTCCAGCGCAGTCACTTGCATTGAAAGTAGCACTGATAGCTTTGTTTTTAGCCATCATAAATCAGGAGTAACTCTTTCAGCTTTTGCAAAGGGTCTTGAAGTTATTTTTACAGCAGAGCTCCAGTCACATAATGTTAATCTGTAAGGAGCAAAATGATGCATTCAAAGGAGAAAATACTAATATTGCAGTTCATCCCAGAGGTGTCTGCATTTCAGTTTTCATGAATGGTTTATTTCCATCATAATCTCTGTCAAGCCTTGAAAATATTTTTTGGGTCTTTAGAAAGAATGAATCTCTGCAGGCAAAGTTCATTGCTCTTTATAGCAATAAGCCAAATGGTATAGGCAGTGTTAAACGTAGCCAAAAGAAGTGAGTTCTTGTATTTTAGGGGAGGGGAAAAACAAACAAAAAAAGCAAACCAGCCCTTTATTAATAGTTTGGATTTCACTGCTTGTCCCAGCAGGATAATTCTGAAACAGGAATACACCATTCCTGGACCAGTGGGAAGGCCTTATCTTGTGGCAGCGGTCTGTCTAGCTATACACATATGTACATAAACTTTTCCGGGTATTATCAATTGGCATTTAAGGTATCCAAAAATAAACTATTTTACACATAATGTATTTCCCTGTACAGTGCAAGGTGCTGCCTAGGCATCTTCAAGAAATAAGATACTGTGTTGGTTGCTTCACTGAAAGTATTGGCTGGACTGAATTTCAAAATGAGATTAAGCTGGAAGTTATATAAGGAAAACGTTTTCAGCATTTCAAGCTGGGTGTCCCTTGCAGTTTTCAGAAAAAGCCATTTTCTTGCTGTAAGTGATTTAGGAACTGTGGCCTCTTCTGGGCAGGTAGACTCTGAAGCACTGCCTATCTATCCTGCCTGAGCAAACAGGGTGGGTGACTGGAGGCCAAATGGCAAATCCCATCAAACTTTAGGTTTTAGAGGATATGGTAGGTATTCCAGAAGACTTTACAAGCAAACTATAAAACTGTTTCATTCAAACAGCAAAGACACTGTAATTTCAAGTTGTGAAGGGCTAGAGTATTGGCTGTTCCCTTACAATTTCAGGATAAATGAGAAGGCATTTTTGTCAGTTTTTTCTTTTGAAACTGTATTTTTTCCACTACTTCTCTAGTAATCATTTGAGCTATTAAATTGCTGTTTTAAAAGAATTGATTCCAGCTCGTTTTGTATAAATGCTCATATAAAAGCTGGCAGACAGGGTGGAAACTTGCATAAAGCTTCTGTTTCCCTGAGTTCCCAAGGAATTTGGTCTGCTTCCTTGTCTTAAACAGTGCTGAGAAATAAACTGTGGAAAGTGGTCATATTTTGTTTTTTTTCTGAATTTTTTTCCAATTTCTTTTTTTTTCCAATTTCATTTTTTTTGCAATTTCTTTTTCCAGCTCTACAATGTTGCTATTACATACTTGGCAGTATCAAAGTATTAGCCCCCTGAAGAAAGTAGTGAGCAGTTTCCTTACTGTGTGGTGGAGTGTAATGAAAGGTGTCGGAAACAGAGGCCTTCCTGTTGGGTCCTGACTCGCTTGTTTGCAGGCGGGTGAGCTGCTGAATATGCAGCGCAGGTTATTTGGCCCTTACTGTGAGGTTTTCCCCTTCAGGAATCAGTTTATCTGTAGTGTTAGTGTTTTGCACTAATTAGGACCTGGCCATCCACATCAAAGTAGCCATAGTGACCATTGAGTAGCTTTCTGCATGGGCCAGGGGTCAGAAAGGAGAAGCCTGCAGCAGGGGGCTAGGAAGTAACGAGTGCCCCGGGGGGAATGTAAAAGGCCAAGTGTCCCTGATGGGCTCAGAAGCGGCAGTGGTGCTGGGCTGAGCCCTGTGTGCCTTAGGCCTCACTCAGCACTGCCCCTGACCAGCAGTGTGGGTTGATGCAAACTCCTTCCAACAGGCTGTGTGGAAATGGTCCCGGTGGCATCTGTGTCCTGGGTCATATTGAGGAAGAGCTCTGGTCTCAGCAGAGAGGCTTTCTTGCTTTGCCTCAGATCAGCAGAGCATGCTATGTTTTGTAGTGCTCTCAAAGACTAAGTTTTGAAACTGCAGTTTGGTGAGACTTGTGGCGTGCAATATAACTTTTAAATAATTGTGAGAAAAATCGGTCCTTCACAGGCTTATCCTTCACTTTGCATACCATGTTAGCTTTTTATCTTACATAACCTGTGTGACCCCTGATAAAGGGCTAGGGGCATGAGGGCTTCAATGTTATTTCAGGGTGAACTGAGCACGTGGGTGGCACAAGTGTGCAGGTGTCGCTGGTCACTAGAGGGCGAGAGCACCATGTGGGAAAGGCCGGTGCCACTGGGCAGGTGAAACCTTCGGTGCTGAAACCTCCCAGGGCCCCAGCCATGTCTACGTGATGTTACATGGGACTGCTGGATTGGAGGGTTTACATTTCAGGTTTAAGCCAAGAATGAAAGATGAATTATACCTGACACTAAATTACTGCTGAAGATGGCAGTATCTTCCATTGAGTGCTTATATTAGCTTTATTGTGTATTTTTATTTTGAGTTGTTTTTTTAAGTTCATTTAAGGAATGCCCTGACATCAATTTCAGGATAGTAAATTTAAAAGGTTCATTAGAACCTTATTTATTTTTCGTACTCATAATTATTTCTACTGCCACCTATTGCTTGTTTCATATTTTGGGTTTACTCAGTGTCATCATACAGTATACACTGGTTTAACTGGATATTGCTCGACCAGTTAACTTAGTATTTATAGCCCTATATGAGGCAAGAACAGGGAAACGTGCCCTAATATCATAATTTCACATATACTCACTGCACTTCAGGAAATGAAGATCATTTAAATGATACCTTAAGGAGTTTAATGGAAACAGGTAGGAGGTTATAGTAGGCCAGCTGTTTCTAAAACAGCACAATTCTGGAGGTACCTGTTTTTGTTCTCTCCTTCCCGCATATTTTAGCCATTAAATGCATTTGAATTCATCTTTCAAGATTGTTTTGTCCATCCTAACATTAGTATCTGCTGTTCTGGTATCTAGAACACCCTAAGAATGGTTCTTACTGATATCACAACCTTTTCATATGATGCAAGAGGGATGTGAGTTTCAGGTAGAAGTCAAAGATGAAGTTTTGACCATCCATGATCTTAAGTCATTGCATAGTGGATTTATTTTTAACCTGAGTTCCTTGGCCGTATTTTGTTCCAGAAGTTTTGTAGACTAACTGGGATTTTAAGAGTATGATGCAATTTTTTCAGACTCCTCTCCCTTTGATAAGCTAAAACATGGTCTAAGCTGAGCTATATAATAATGTTGGTATTACTGCATAATAGTTGGCTTCAGGCCTTTTCTTTGTATTTTGTAGTTGTGGTTGTTCCTCCTTAACTCCTCCTGACTATAACTAATGAAAGTAATGGGAGTGCTTGCTTTTGTGTGCTGCTATTACAAATTACATCCAGAATATTTTCTAAATATGTAGGAGTTGTATTGTTCCTGTCCAACTGCATTGTTAATTCAGAGGCCTGTTTGAAGATGTGACACTACTGATTGCAGCCATACACTTGAGTTCACTATGTCTTTTTATGATCTATATGAGATATACTCTGTGTAATATCCCTCTGGATAGCGAAAGGAGCTCTGTGTTGTGTGGCTTGCAAAGATGTAATTGTAAAGAAATAGCTGGTGTTTGACTCGCTGGCACTGAACATCTTGAAAGCCAACAGTTAAAATGACCCATTTGATCTTTGTTGCTAAAAGAACCTGCCCTTATACATGTTTAAACAAATGACCTCTAAATGAGTATGTTACTATGTTGAGCAAAAGAAGGTATAGAAAGATCAATTAGCTGCATTGTATTTTCTGAAAAATGGTTATGCTACTCCTTAAACTCATGCTAAGGTAGTAAGGTGCAATTTTTGGCAGTCTAGGCATGTTGAGTGAACTCCTTTTTATTGTCTGGGCAGAATTGTGCCTCTAAGACACAAGACACTACTAAGACACTGCTTCTCCCAAGACACTTCTGTCAAAATAAGATCTTCAAGAGCAGAGGAAAGGAGAGGAGAACACTCAGCTCACCCTGTGAGGCACATGCTTACCAAGTCTGCACTGTTATGGTTTAGGAAAAGAAAGTCTGATCTGAAAAAGGGGCTTATGTAACTCTGCAGAGAAATCCAAGTGTTCTCTTTTTTTGCTGGAATTCACAGGATTTGCCAGGAAGGCTGTCAGCTTCCTTGCTCTGAGTCTTGGGGAATTACCAGCCTCCTTGTGGTGTCTACCCTGTTTGCTGCCTTGGGATCATAGCACCTTTTCCTTGGTGTTTCATCTGTTTCATTCATATGAAGCTTTTTTTATGCTTACCTTCTTAAAGGAGCTTCCAATGTAGTTACTGCTAAAAGTTGATGTGGGATGGATGAAAAGGCTGCCTAAGAGATGCTGTACTTTGTGAGGAGATAAGTATAGATTTGTCAAGGTGAGTTAAAATGGAAGATAATCCCATAACTTCATAGATACTTGGTGTCAGTGATAGTCAGTGGTGTTTAATTCTTCATCAGAGAAGTTTTAGAATTTTTTTCCCTAGGCATCCAAAACATTCTGCATTACAGAATTTAGGTGTTGGCTGCACTTCAACTGTTACATTGCATCTAAGGAGAAAATGAAGTACGTATCCATTATGAAAGTGTGTTATTTCAGCTATATAGAACTATTACCTACTACATTAAATTACCAAAGCTCTCTGCCTGTGTGATTTCTTACAAACCAGAACCTTAAATTCTGTGCATTCTTGTTGCTGCCTTGTAGTAAGGAACAGTTTCTAGCAGATGAGCATTTTGCCTGTTTCAGAAGGTAGGTTTTGAAACTTAGAAGGTAGGTTTTTCCTCTGCTCCTCTTATATGTTGCATTGGAAATGGCATTGCAGTCCCTGATGATCACTTGTTAGTCATAAAACAACTTTGTTAAAATGGCAGAATTGGAAAAGGTGCATTTCAATGGCTTTTTTATACTCTTCTGCAAAACCAGCCAGCCACCTCTCTCTAGTTTATGTTGAGGATGATTCTGTATAAATTGATTTAAAGAACTTTCCAAAGTCTTAAAATTATTTTTTCCTGATGAATTCATATGTGAATACATTTTGAAATGTAATTCAGCCCCCAATGAATCCTATGGCAATCCTACCATTGATTTGTATGGTGCACAAGTAGACTTATGATGAGCTATCTTAGTATTCCACTTACCTAAATTGTTATAGCTTGAAAGCTGTAGTAAAAGGCTAGTGGGGCTTGAGGGCAGCTGAAGTGGCTGTAAAGGTAATCAGAGACCAAAGTGTATGTGAGAAGCTGTTTCATCTCAATCTTTGATCTATGGAAACTTGAGAGAGCTTTAGTAGATTGCAACGTTCAGAAATGCATAGCCAAGAGCACCATTTATAGGGATTTTTAAGAGCGCAACAAGGTGAGTGCATAGTTTGAAGCAACATTACAGTTTATACAGTTAACTGCTAACTTTAGCAACACTAATTCAATAGATCGAAGTTCTTAGGTTCATTCACAGAACTCTTCAGTGGTTGTAAATCCTGTTATCTGTAAAATAATGGAGCCTTATTGTGCATGGAGAGGGTTTGATGATGATACATCATGTAATATTTTTGAAGTGTTCAAAATAGTGATGATTAAAATAGAAGATGAAAGCTATGTTATTATGTTTTCATATAAAAACTTTTCATGGCTGCTGATCTTAATTGTGAACACTTGATTCCAAAGGGAAGAGGCTTTTTCCCCAGTAGTTTCTCCCAGCTTGTAAAACTCAATTTAACTTAAGTACATCTGATAAGATATCAGTAAAAAGACATATCTTTTTCTTATAAAAAGAAGGACCTGAAGAAATATGGAGCTAACTGTGCTACTTGTTAGGTTAGGTATATTGCCTATTACAGTAAATGAGGCATGAAATAAGTGTGCTTTCATCTTAGACTTTTCAAAAAGGACTTAATTAAATTCCAGAGTCTTACAGGATATATACATTGTTCTTTTATATGGTATCACAAATGGTCAGTACAGAATATGCAGCAAGGTAGGAAGAGTGACAATGTATGTAGCAGAGCTGACTTTCGAACTTCTGGTAATTCCAAGCTGTGCCTGTGTNGTTTTGGTTTGGGGGTTTTTGAGTATTCCTGAACTGTTTTCAACCTTCTGGAGAATAAACAAGAAAGACCATGACTCTTCAATCCTTGAATCCTTGTGAATACTGAATTGTGAAGGATGTGATGTCTCTTCTTACAGAATTTAGTTTTTATTTTTTATATCTGAGCTATCAATGAATGAATCATCTAGAATATTATTCACAATGTCTTCAGACTTTAGTGTATCCTACTGCGAGTATGTGCTGATCACATTGGTCTGTGTTGGCTTAAAGCGTCTGTCCATGTATTTGTAAAAATTCTCTGGCCCCATCTTTATCCTGACACTTCTACCTAAATTTCTCTTTAAAGAGTAAACTTGGAGGAGACTCCCCTGATATGCATAAGTGCAGAATAAAGGAAGCCAGAACTCTAGGAACCAGAGGTAAAGAGAAGAAATTGTTAACAAGGAGTGGGGACCCTCTCCTTGAGGATGATTTTAAGAATGTTGAACTAGGCAAATATGTATGAATACTGTAAAAAAGCAATTACCACATTGTTTTTTTTATTCTTGTTTTTTAGCATGCGGATGCATGCTCTCAAATGCAGTTATATATGTGTCTCTATGTTTGTGTGTAAATACCTACTCCCCCCACATGTGTATCTAGCCATTGGTTACATAGTAATACAACCCAATATCTTATAATGCATCAGCAAAGTAGTCTCCTGGGAATTCTTACGGGTTAGCAGACCAAAAATAACTACAAGCTATGTGAGTGATCTGCTGGGAGATAGATCAGATGCATCTTAAATGGCCTTTCCAATTGCTAATCAAAATCTTGGTCTTTTCCAAAGCCTCTTGTAATAAATGCAGTTTTTCATACTGGCTTCAGGTATGACCTGTAAGAATTTTGCACTGTGACCTGATATATGAATCTGTAGAAAGAGGGAGAGGAAGGTTAACAAACTTGCTTCTGAATCATGGGATCTTGACCCTCAGTTTCTCTAAATCTAATATGCAGGAAAATGAACTGGTAGGAAATTATCTAATGTTAATCTCCAGGTACAAGAAAACAAAGTAATGAGGAAAAATGTGCTATTTTTCAAAGTTCATTTATTACCAGGTCATAAATTTCCAAGCAAGGTGTATTTTGTCCTGCTAACACTGTAAAAATACTATTACCACATCTATATACATGAAAAGTTCCTTATAGCAGTTTCGAATTTAAGATATGCTTTGACTAGTTGAGGCTTTCAGTATTTATAGACTCTCTGGCTTCTTGTTGCCTACTATTGAAAAGAAGAGTTGGACCTCAATTTTTCTAATGACTAATACTCAAATTTACCATATTTTTTTAAGATTTTTTAAAAATAAATGACGATTTCTATTCAACTACCTGTTATAATGTCAGTAAAGCTGTTAGAACAAAAAGCATCAGAGAATCTAGTATTGGCAACAACAGATTTTGTGTGTGGGGATGTGTGACCTTGAGACAAGTGAAGTCTTTTTCCCCTGTTTTGAGTGTTCCACATGGTTGTACTTAGCGTAGGGAAGGGAGGATGGGTTTGAAGGTCCCCAGCAGCTTTGCTGGAGAGCTGAGCATGAGAAGCCCTGGATTTGCTCTGTCAGTCACAGAAGCATAGACACTGCCCTAGCCCCAACACGTTTGCTGCTGTCTGTCACTGCTTCTCCCAAGGTGCTCAGCTGTCTTAGTTGTCTTTGGTCTTTACAGATTAGGACACCCCTGTTACCTACCAGCACTTCTACAGTACAGGCAAAGGCTCTTGCTTGTTCACACTAGCCTGGTGCTACTGAAGTATCCTCAAGTGCCTGAAGACAAGCAGGAGATGTTTGAACTGTGTGCTAGGCTGTGTATGACTGAGGGACAGCAAATCCATGTTACAACTGACTGCAGAACTGTAGCTGGTTTTCTGCCCGGCAATAGTAAAATGGCATTTTTCCATCCTATATTTTTAAGGTTTTAACTTAATCTCTTTTCTCAGGATTAAATTAAGTCAATGATATCGCTTGAGTCAATTTTCCTCATTCCTTGTAAATGAAAGTGATGTTCTTGTTCCTCTTGTGTAGATGACAATTACATTGATTTCACACAGTAACTTTCCTTTTAGGCTGGGCTCTGTGCTGTAATGTTAAGGTTTCACATTGGCTATTGTGTCTGTAGAGTAACTCCTGATTTGGACAAAAGCTTTCAAGAAAAAAAATGAAATCCCTATACTTTCAGGTGTAAAGAGGACACTAAAGGACTTTACACTGTTTTCCCCTGAATGTTATTTGTAATTGAAGCCTGTTGCACCAAACCACGGTGGTAGGATTTTGAGATTTATTTCCTGTCCGGTGTTAGGAAAGTTTGGGCTCTAGTTCCATGACCATAGCCAGCACATCTCTAATGCACTGTAACAGCTGGATAAATGCCTTGATTCCCACTGTAGTCCTCTTAGTGGCAAATGTGGCTTGTCATAACTTCTCTAAAAGCTTTTTTCTTTTTATTTATTTATTTTTTTTTGCTGTGGATGCTGAATATTTCTCCTGTGTCCTGCTGCTGAGAGATGTCCAGGCAGGAATCTGAAGGAGGCTGGTGCAGTAGCAAAGTTGGGCAGCTGGAATATTAGGAACTAAGAAATGAAGCTCTGAAGAGATGTTCAGCACCCCCTGAGCTTCAATTCTTATTTGGGCTGACAACTGGAAGAAAGCAATAAGAAGCAGTATTTCTTTTGGCTATTAATTTTGCTATCAATTCGGAACAAAAACATGTAATTGAGTCAAGATATTTTAGTGTTTGAAGAGATAATGTACACAATTATATGCAAATATAATCTTCTAAAAAGCTGTTTTCAGTGGATGGATGGTAAATGTAACTAAACTTACTTACTGCATTTTTTTGCAGTCCTGAGTTTTTTTGACCATGTATTTCAACTTTTCTATTTGGACCTATTCACTATGTGGATACATTTATTTCATTTTGCATTAGAATTATATGAACTGTGTTGAAATACATGCACAAAAGACTTGATGAATTTGGCTTGCTTTTTTCGTTAAGGATTGTCCATGGCAGATTGCGTTTTTATTATTTGAATTACTCTATTAGCTGAATTACTCGAATCACTTTTGGTCAACTTCTTTGCAGATAATGTTTTTGCAATTAAATTTTTACTTGAATCAGTGCTGTTGTCATGTAAAGGTGCTAGGTCCTCGTGTTCACCTGGATAACTTTTATAAATTTGTAGTGCACTGTCAAGCTTTTAAGTTACTGAATACTGAGTTCTGCAGCTGTTCGGCAATGCCCCTGTCAAGGGGTGCTTGTGTGCTCATGTTTGTTCCCAGGGATGTAGGCAGTGACAGGATGGGCTGAGCTGCCTCTGGTCTCAGCCCATCTATCTGGGACCTAGAGGATGGCATTTATTCACTTTTACTCTGTCCTGGAGTTTTTTCCTGCTCATTCTTGTTTCCAGATAGTAGAGAAGTGCAATCCTTAAACTTGATTAAGCAGCAACTGGAAGAATTGTTGAAACACTGAGCTTCACTTTCCCTCCCATTAAACACCATTATTTAGGATAATGTCTTCTTACACCTATGCGTAACGAATCAATGTTTTAAAAGCTTTCAACTTCGTTTTGAAACATCCGGCTTCAGAAGACTTTCTACTTGAAAGTCCTAGTCTACATATGCAGTAAGCTGTTAATGTTTCTCTTATGGGCTTTCTTCTGCAGTTCCTTTTTGGCTTGATACAGGTACTGTAATAATATTACAGCTTTGCATTTAAAATTGCATTCTCTTTTTTCTGTCTTTTATTTGTTTTTCATTTGTCTAAGGAAGACATTCCACTTCTATTCCACTTGTGCACAATGTTTTGTTCTTGTTTTCCTAAAAAACTTCTTTCTTTTTTTCACCTTCTTCCTCTTACCACATACATGGTGCCAAGTCCTTATTTCAGAAAAGTTCTGTGTATACAAGCTAAACTTCAAACAAAGTGGCAGGGTGGGGGAAGGCAGCGCATTTGTAATACTAACCCTCCATTAGGATTAGCATGTTGAGTCTGAGCTCTGAAGGAAGCATCTTGATACTAAAACTTTCTGATGCTTTTCATCTCCTCACCTTTTCTCGTTTCATTGATGCCCTGTTCTGCAAATATAGCTTTTTTTTTTTTCCTTCCTGTATGTTTTCATGCTGTGAAAAGCATGCAAAAAAAGGGTGGGTAATAGAGATAGACTCCCTGAGGGCTTTCAAGGTTCAAGAATGACCTGCAGTGTCTTGGTACAAGTTAGAAATTGTTCTGTGTGGCTGAGGACTCATTTGTCCAATTTGACTGTGATTAAAGCCTTTCACCTGTATGTTACCCCAAGGATTTATGTGAAAGCCCCATCCTTACAGGCTTGATTCCCCACATGCTCTGGAAGAGATGTGCCATAAAACTGTTCCTCATGTGGGTCAGGCTGAGCTGAACCACCCCTCCAACCAAAAAAACCCAAAGATTATCTGTGGTGGTTGCAGTAGATGCTGCTTAATTTTTTAAAAAAAGTAAAGCACAGTTGAGATGAAATCAGCAAGGTGTCTCTCTTGCCTGGTGACTGTCCTCTGGCCAAGCTACACAGTTTCCTTCCTTGGGCCTGCTTTAAGTCACATCTGAAGGAGAGGATTTGAGAAGCCCGTGACCCTTCCATGCCCAGGAAGAGTCAGTGTTTCTATGCTGCCAAGCAAAAGGGTGCTGTTGGATGAGAAAGAGGGCAACAGAGAGAGCATGAGTGAGTGGCACTGTCACCTGTCAGGTTTCTAGCCTGACCTGCGCCCAGCATTCAAAAACTTAGTAGTGTTAGTCATTTAGTCTGTGCATTGCTGCTCTGTTAGGAGTATGTTTGTAGAGTTTTGAAAACATTCCCAAATACAGTAGCTCTTAATGACTAATTGGAGTAATGCGCAGAGTGGCATTTCTCCTGTGCTGCCTCTGCTGCAGGGAAGCCCCGGCAGAAAGCTGAGCTAGTTTAGCTACACAGGCTCTTCTGAAACCTGGATCCCTTAGCAGGATTACACTCTTTTACTGGGTAGGCATCGTTTTACAGATTAATGTGTTGAGCTGCTTATCAAATCATCAGAGAGGAGCTAGGCTATTACAAGAAACAAGCAGGGCTAGTTTTATCCGGAAAGAGAACCTAAGCGTCTCGCGTGTAGGTGAGAAGGTGTCTTACTGTTGTGATATACTTGCTGCCCTTTCACAAAAATAACCTTGCTTGTAAGCAATCTATTAACATAACAGACTAGCATACAATACTTGAACTTTTAAAGATTAAGATTCTTTAAGCTTTTATACACTGTTTACAATGCCTTTTTAAAAGCTGGCAGCAAATACCTTAAGTTGTTCTGACTCTTGGTTCTGTCCACCTGTTTTAGGAGATATGCCAGGATATAGGCTGAATTTAAGCAAATATTAACATGGTATGTAGGCATTTCAGCAGATGACTTAAGCATGTAATGAGCTTCAGGCCTCAGTTGCATGATTGTGGCTGCTGAATAGCAATGAAGACAAAGAAATAACAGCTGTGAAAACCTATGGCCTGGGATCCCTTTTGTGAGGTTGTGCCCACATTCACACATGCATCATCATTCTCATTGCTGTTTACAAGTGTTTTTAGGAACAGACTAGTAGGTCTACATTAAATGGTGTGTATTTTATGTGGAAATATTATTACATTTTGCATGCGATAATGTGTTGAATATTTGAAAGCAATTTATAGTTATAAGCAAACAGCACATGAGTAGAGTTCATTTTATTATCTTTGAATGTTTGATATGCAAACTATTGAGTTGTTAAGGGAAAAATACTGGAATTTGCTCAATGTGATGACATTTATTTAAGAGCTTTATGATAAGAATGCATCCATGGGACTATTGGAATAAAATGATTGTTGTTTGATCAGTGTAGAGATAGAAACTTGTGGGGAAATTCAGCAAATATTTGCTGGATGCATTGATTTGAGCACAGAATCACTTGACAGTTATAAAACCAAAAATGCTTGGCAGGAGGAAAGGTGCTTTTGTTTGATCAGCAGCCTGGGAGATAATGATCAGTATTAGGTAAAAATGCCTGTGAAAGGGACTGGAGAAATGTTGTTCCTCCTGATTTTTGAGGAGGAATGTGACAATATTTTTTATGCTTTCTAAAATCAAGTATGCTTTTGCCTGCTTCTCCCCTCCCCCAAGAAATTGCAGAAGCAGAAACTCAAGTTACAGCATCTTGAAATTCAACAAAAGGCAGACTAGTTACTAACAAATAATTTTTAAGTGCAAATTCAGTATTTAAATACTGAATGAAATGCCTGTGTTTTCCATTTTTGACAAACTGTCATGCTGCAGTGATTTGTACCAGGAGTGTCTCTGGGCTTTCAAGACCTTTAAATGCAGTGTTGAAGAAATATTTCGAAAAATACCTGAGGTTTAGCAGAGAATCCCCATAGCATGTCATACACAGTTCACAAGCTGTAGTATGTGTAAAATCTTGCAGGTGATTTGCTTAACTGAGAGCTTTCTTGGAGTTACTGTCTTTCAAACTCATTTTGTATCAATGTGTATTAAAAAAAGTCTACTTCTATGTTTCTATTTTAAAAATTGCATTTTGAAATGTGATTCTCATGTTGGGCACTGTCTTAGCAGAAGTAACTTTAGAGTTATATGATGCAGTTTTGCTCTGTCTCAGCAGCATGTCCCATATCTGGCTGTTATTACTTCTGCCTTTCTTAATGCCACATGGCTCATTTCTGAGCATGTTCGTCTTGCTCCAGAGTGGTACTCTTAGCATGCTCTTATTAATGCACCTGCTCTCAATTGCACCCTTAATGATAAGAGATTCATTCACTAGAAACTGCCTAGCAAGTAATGGGAAGTTGTGGTGTAGCGGGATTGCCCTTGTCACTGTTTGATTAGAAGTGGTACCTGAGAACTCTTCACTCATGAACACCTCCATGCCCCTCTGCAAAATTAATATTAAAGAAGATTGGGCGCTACGTGGACCTTGCAATTAAACTGTATGAAGGAGCATGCTTTTCTTGTTGCAGACCTTGAGTGTACTGTTAAAGCAATTAATTTATTGCTGTTCCCCTTGTCACTTATGTAGTGTTAGATGTGAGTAAGGGCTAACAGATCAGTCTTACGGATTCAGACAGTTTATTACAATAAAGGACAGGCTCTCCGAGTCTACCTTGGTGAAGATGGAGAGGACCAGTGTCAAGCAAACGCACCTGTTGTGTCATGTGACTGACACTTTCCATTTTTGCAGGCTGTGCACGTGCTAAGGGTGCTGTCCTTACTGGTTGTGCTGTATTGGAGTGGCAGAGAAACATAGTGGAGTGGTTTACTTAAGAAATATTTTGCACCAAATGCTCAGAAGGAAAATGTAGATTTAAGAAATCAACTTGAAATTTTAGATGCTAATCTTACTAAAACAGAGATGAGTTTGTGGTTCTTGTTTTTTCCCTTCAGCTTACATCTACAGTTGGGTATAGGATATCTAATGCTTTTTCTTTGCTTCCTTTCTGTGTATAGTCAGAGGAAAATTACTGCTAATGATTGTTCTTAAGCAGCTGTTTGATTAGAAGTTTTGTCTTCCAGAAACTGTTTTGGCCCCTTTCACTATTATTACTGTTTAAGTGCAACCCTCCCTTTTACCATTGTTCTTGTTCACTCATATGAGTGGAGCTGAGATGAGAGGTGTGCTAGATTGGGGTGCTGCAAGGCATCTCAGTGATACAGCAATATTGATATGTCTTTATCTCTATCAAAGAAGTTAATGGTGGTAGCTTCCATTTTTAGTAAAGGCACCATTTACAGTTACAGCTCTTTTCCTTTCTAATGGCTCATCTCTAGTCAAACAATATAAATTTTTTTGACCTTTGTGCTTTGCACTGTTAAACTGTTGATTTGTCTCTAATTCCTAACTTATCCTTTCCTTTCCTTTCCTTGTGTTATTCTAGTCTTTCATTGATGCTCTCAGCTGTTTCTGTTCAGATTTTTAATTAATGCAAGCCAAAAAAAAAATAAATTGCTTCTACCTGCTATGAGAGAAGAAAAAAGATAGTATGGAGTGATAGCTGTTTTTAGAGTAGGCATCTCTTTGTCCCATGCAGATTTTTATTGAAGGAACAGACTCATTACCAGGATGAATAAATACATTTTATTAGTAATTGTCTTTATTGAACAGTGAAAGTAATTTAAATGTTTTACAAGCTGAAGAGAACATAAAGCAAGTACAGGGAATATAGGATATACCAGGAAGCCAGAAAAGTAAGAAATTAAGTAAAACACCTTAGTTCAAGGTGTTAAGGTGAGTTAAAGCAAAATAAGCTCTTGTTTCATTTTACAGTAATTTTTCTAGCTGTTTTAGTAGTGCAGAATTAGTTCAGGAAAGGTATGTAAGGACTTGTTTAATTTTGATTATATGCACAAATCTAAATTGAATACTGAACTATGGAAATAAAATTGAAGTGTTTTTAGAACATAACTATTCTTAGAACCAAATAATTTGCATGTATATGTAGTGGGCTTTTTTCATACTTAACCGTGATTATTTGTTTAGTCCCGCAGGGCAGTCATTGCCACATGAGGATTGTGTGGAGTTTGAGGAGTCACTGGTGCTTAGGCACCAACCCTAGCAAGCACTAGTTGTAATACAGTTGCACTGAGGCGTAACTGACTTTGAAGCACTAAAATTGTACCTCAAGTAAAGAAAGTATCTTTTAAACCTCTGTAACTGTTATAGTTACAAAAATGAAATGAGGTCTGGGTGTTTTGCATTCCTGAATGAGCCATATTAACTTTTGTGACAATGTATGAGCACAGAAAGGGATTATTGCAAAAGCAAAAACCAGGGCCTGATGATTGTGAACTCTAAAAAGAAGCTCTTTGGTTTCACCGTAGTACCTATTGGTTGTCGTCTCCAGCAACTGCTACCCGGGTTGGATTTCTGCCTTTATCCTTCCCTGATTGGGATTCGCTCCCTGCAGCAGCAGCAAGAAGTTGCCAGCTTGCAGGATTTTTCCAGGGGCTGCAGTCCTGTCAGCTCACACTAGCTGAGTAGCAGTGGCTGGATGGTGCTGGCTTCAGTTCCAAGGGAGCCAAAGGTTTGGAGCCCGTGTTGCTTTGTGTCCCTGATGGCATTCCCTGCTGCTCTTACAACTTGGCGTAAAATCATCCATATCAACTTGATGTATTTTTTTATCTGCTTTTTCTTCTCTTAGTATCAAAGTATATAAAAATTAGGTAGCATCAGTGAAAATACTCCTGTTTCCTAATCAGAAAATGGTGTTACTTCTTTCAGTAGAATATTAACTCAGCACTTTTGCAAATACAGAATAGACATTGACTGCTCTGTTTTGCTTTTGTTTTCCTTAATATTCTTTTCATTTTCTGTTGGTTTATGGACATAGAAATAGATGTCCCATATTCTACTTGGGTTACTTTTTTCTTCTTGCTAATGGTAGATAGGTCATTCAGCAAACAGCATCATCAAAGCAATGCAGTCGCTTAAAATTCCTTCAATTTTCTGTATTCAGACATGTACGTCTATTTTTGAATAGATTTTTAAACTTAATTTTGGGCATTCCATAAATATTGAACAAGTCAGTTAACATGTTCATTCAATAATGGAAACATCCCCATTTTTGTGGTGGGAAAAGTAAGACTGGGAAATACCATTCACCATATAAGTGAGTGTGTATAAGTACACTATCACCATATAAGCACATGCTGATATGCTCTCCTGACATGAGAAGCCTTCAGTGGTTCCTCAGTGCTTTATGCATAGTCCTAACGGACTCGTCCTTGTTTAGTGTTTGCCTTTGTCTGCCTTCAACCAGGACCTAAGAAACAACTGTTTTTCTGCAGTTATAGATGCTCATGCAGGCTGAAAGCTCCCTGTCCCTTCCCTGGATACTAGACCAGTTTCGAAGCCCCAAAAAGCCCTGTCTGTGCCTCTTTACCCCCCCTGTTTCTCTGAGCAGAAAAGAGCAAGCAGGGCATGGTGGCTAGCAGTGCCATGCTTCAGTTCTGCTCAATGCTGATAAGAGGAGAATATTCTCTTTTTCTCTAGGAGTTATGAGTAGCAAGAAGACTTCATGCTGGCAATAACAGAAGCTATTACTTTAATCTAGGCTAAAACAAATATTTTGATGTTGCCTACTGAGCAGGGTTGATCCTAGTGAGAGATTCTCTTCAGCTGAAGACATATGTGTGCGTTCAGCTCTGACCAAGCTCTTTGAGGGACTGAATATAGAAGCAACAATAATTTCTTTCTTTCTTGCAGCTGATAGATAAAATAGTATGCTGAGAATGCATAAGTTAGGGTGTTATAATCATACAAAGCAATGGATAGAAGTTACTATGGAAACTTCAGCTCAAAGTATTTGTTAATGCTGATATTCTGCCCTTATTCTTACAGTAACAGTTGTGTAATGAAATACTTTTTATTTCAAGTAATTAACAGAAATATCCACAAAACTGGAAAGTTCTTATCAAATGCTGATGATAATTATAAACAAACCATTATCATTGCTGAAGAAAGCAATAGTGTCATTGTCTTCATATCATAGGCCTAAAATCTAATGGAAGATCTCTAACCAGTCATTTATTGTTTTGGCTACAAAGATGGGACAGCATGAGCATCACATAGATGACAATATCTGCAAAGGTAATTGGGTCAGATAGCAATTTTTTTCCCTAAGGTATTAGAATAATAGGATAAAAAAATGCTTGTCAAATTGAGTTACTACTTAAGAAATTTGGTTTAAAGAAATGAACGTGCCACCCCAAATCCAAACCCTGGGGCTGTAGGACTGGTTCTGCTAATTCCGCCTTCCTGCTCTGGGGCAAGCGCAGCGTGTGCAGCGCAGCGCTGCGGCGCTAGCAGCAAGCACAGTTGCCGCATGAATCTCGAGTGAGCCAACAGCTCGATGTGCTCTGCCGCAAAGAGCACTCCTAGCAGGGGGTTGTTTCATAGTGAATACAAATGAAAAGTGATGGGATCTCACTCTGTAAAGAAGAAATTCTTTGTTGGTCTGTGCCTAGTGTTCTAGCTCCAGGTTGTATCAGCTTGTTTGGAATCATTTCTTGGGACAGGAGTATTGGGATAGTTTAGAGTGAGGGGGGGGGAAAAAAAAAGGAAAGAGGAAACTTTTCCTAGTATTCAGAGTGGACTGGAGATAAAGAAATGGTATTTATATTTCCAGGTCTATGTTATGTTTATGGTCTTCTGACTGCCTCACCTGTTGTCCTTCTAATATTGTGTGGGTTAATATGTCTGCAGCGCAGAAGCCTCCTGGTTGTGTCGACCTGTTGAGGTGTTTGGCCAGAGCTCCCAGTACCGCAGGGGAAGCTTGTTCCTTCCTTGGCTCCTCTAGGCTGTGCATTAGGTACCAAGCTGGGATGGGATGAGCTGTTGTCCAGGGACTTGTCCACATGTAGACCATGACTTTTGATCATCAGCAGTCTGTAAAACAAGGAACCCAAAATGTAGCTGAATGGGATAGTTTAAGGAATATGGTTCAGCCTTGGGAGTGTATATTAGAGGGTGCTAAATGGGAAGGTGTGGAAGGAGAAGTCTCTGGCAGCGAGTGCATGAGGCAACTGTGTGCTTAAAGGCAAATGGAGGTGAGCCCTCAGGAGCTGTGTCGGAGATGAGGAGGAGGGAGGCCCGAGCAGAACAAACCTGACTGTGCAGAGAGCCTCTCAGGTGAAAACTGCTAAGGAGACCTCAACAGAAACAAAGAAATGGCAAATCTTAGCTAAGCGACTGGACTAGCAGCAGCTTGCCACTTTTTGCCAGGCTTGGCAGCTGCATGGGAAGGTGTGCTTTGCATTCAGCCTAGCATGGGAAAAATTGTAGGAACTGAGTGCCCATTTGATGTGATCGGGAGTGTTGTGAAGCTTGCAGAAATTTGAAGAAAAATGAAAGGTACTTTTATCCCATGGGAGGATGCAAGTGAAAATAGAGCAATAGAACTTGTAATGTGTTGTGTGTTTAGTTAATGGATTTTTTTTTTCAGGATTTCATTTTTTTGTATCTGAAGTTAAGTACAGTTGCTTGGGGCTGTTGAGCAGAGTGAGAATCTTACCCACTTGAAAGCATTTTGTCAGTCTCCCTAACTAGCTAAGTTTAACCAATGTAGTCCTTCAAGGCAAAATGAGCAAGTTGGTGGGGTTGAATCCTGGGAGTGTGATGAAGGCCCTTCTACAGCAGTGCAACCTTAAGGCTGGTGAGAGCAGCTGTGTGGTGGAGAGGTGGTTACTGATGTATCTGGCTATGGTTCCCACCGGTACTGATGGTAACTTGGAGTATGTGGCTGACTGCAGAGGAGTTGGGGAACCTCCCCCAAAGATGAGTGCTCTCTGGTGTCCTGCTGGGCCTGCCTGCCTTGCCTTCCCTTCCTGCGGGATCGCTATGGGTGCAGCAGGAGCAGGTGGCTGCTTCCTGGAATCATGTGGCCAACAGACCAGCCGTGGGCTGCACGGGGCAGCCACCACCCGGATCCCCGGAAGCACTTTTTCCTTCAGCTCGCTTTGCGGTAGCCTCTCTGCATCTCTGCCCCGTGAGGTGGTGGTTAGTGCTCTGTGACGGGCTTCCTGGGACACAGAAGTTGGGGGCTGAAGTAAGGTGCCGTGGTTTGTGGTTTCTCACTGAGCTATGCCTTCATCATTAAAAATCCCTCTTATGAGAAATGAAGCTACTGCAATTCTGTGCATTTTCAATGGTGATTTCTGTTTTACTATAGTTTAAAGGTAGAGAATGCAAAATAAAATATCTTAAAATGGGAAAAGCTGTGATACTTTAGTATTTTGGTGAGCTGAATTCTACTGTGGATAATTTCAAGTACTGTATCTGTATTTTTCCTTTTTTCCCCTAGGTATGTGAGTTCGCACCTCTCTACCAGAAGAACCCAACTATTCTGCTAGGTTAAACAGAAGTAGTACTTGGTGCCTTTACATGTGCATCACAGGAAAAGTACAACTTAAATCAGAGGAATGTATTCCAGGGGAAGGGTGAATTTCTGTTTACCTTGCACATCCCATACATTTTAAATCTTTTAGCCATTGCTGACTTTGTAGGAAAGTGATGCACTGAGTTTTATGAATGTTTTTCAAATATTTATTTGGAAAATGATATATAATTCAATTAGAACAGCTTTTACACATGTAATTTTCCACAAAATCTTTTTTTCCTAGAAGGAGCAAATCACAGCTCTTTATTATCTTCCCAACCTTGTTTCTTCCCTGTTTATAGCAGTGAATGGCAGATATTGGTTCTGATGGAGACCTCACCTGAAAGACAGAACTGTGGTTTGTGGTGGGGGTGGTGACAGTTACTCAGATGTGCTGCTGGATAAGGCAAGTCAGCTTCATCTGGGAAGTGTCGTGGCTTTGAGTGGAGCCGCCTGAGTAGATGTCATGTCGTGGTCACTGTGGTCAGATGGGTATCGCTTCCTTCTGCCATAGGGAAAAAAGGAGGTGGACTGTCAGCTTTGCGCTTGTGAGGAATCTGCAGCAAAAAGGCTCTTTTAACATAGCTTGTAGTTAGGCTTTATTTCTGGTGTAGATCTTCTGCTCCAATATACAGCTGCAGCACTCGGTGTGTACATATTGCCAGACCTTGGTAAAGGTACAGAAAAACAAGTTACAAACAGTTGTGTCAATTGTTCTCACAAATACCCTGAGAAAATAGGGTAAATTTTTGTATCTAACTGCATGGAACTTGATTGAAGGGCTTCTCTCTTGAGAGCTGTTTTTATTTGGCTGCTTTCATACAATTCTCCATAGATTTGCATTTGATCATAAGACTCAGTCATGACCATTCAGTCACCTTGATTCTTGCAACATTAATAACTACATTATCTTTGTCTTTACCATGAACCATTTATATATCCAAACTGTGTTAGAAGGAAGGAGAAAACTTAATAACAGTTGAACAGCATTATTTATCCAGGCTTAATTATCAGAAGGGTTAAGTGCAAACACCTGCAAAGGTATTGATTGTATAGCTTAACATGTTTCAAAGAGCTAGTTCTGTTTCATGTTTTCTAATAGGCAACTCTGGAATATACATTTATTTCTAAGCAGCCTTTGCCAAATAGCTGTTAGGATAATTTTTAAAGTCCCAGTAATATTGCTGTCAAATTGTGAAGAAAAAATGTTTTTTGCATCAAAACTTAGTATGTTTATAAACTATCAAAGCATTAAAATTTTTCAAGATGGGGCAGTCTGATCCAGTAATGAAGTGGCAAATGGCTAGTATAATTTTTCTCTTCTGGGCTAGATTCTGACCAATTTTGCAGAAGCTGTTTTCTTAATAGTGTGCTTTGGTAGTTAGGGCTTGTAAAATGACTGAGTGTAAGGTCCTACTCAGAGGAGCGAGGAGTCCAGCAGGAATTGATCCTGCTGCAGGGAAGTGGCTGGTGTTGTCCTACGTTAGTGGTGGGAGAGGAGCCCCCTCCCTGGTGCCCCTCTGTGATGCTGCTGCCATCACTGTCGGCACCCTTACCAGACTTCTCGAAGGAATGCAGTTAGGAGTGTGGGGGAGGCACATTAAAATAACTATTGATCCTATTGACTAGTTTAAAAAGATTTAAAACTGAACATAGCATGTGTAATTGCAGTTTGTTCTAGCTGGTGGTTCTTGTACTTCAATTTTTCTTTTGCAGAAGTGGATTTTATTTTCCTCCTTGCTTTTCCTCTAGTAGCGAGGCAATGCAGAAAAAGGCTTTTTAGAGGAGCATATTACTTAAGATAGTAGAATGTTTTTGTCAAAACCACTATGCTCATTGGAATCTCCCTCCTTCTCTTCATTGCCTTTTCCTTGATCTATCAATGATGGCAAAGCTTCCTGTTTAGATACCACATTCCTTGAATTGTGACTACTGCTCCACTCTCCCTCTTCCCTTCCTCATTTTTTGTCTCCTCTCTGGTTATTCCTTCCTTTGTATCAGCAAGGTGTAAAGCTTCATTTTTTCCTAGCAAAACCTGCTCTGACTCATCTACTTTTTCCCCTACAGTCCCAGGTCCACAGCTGCCTGATGTGTGCGAGGGCTGAGTCTTCTTCCCTCAAGTGCAGCTGGATCTGTGGTGACTCCTGGTATAACACTAGGTTATTCTCTCAGTCTGTACTTGGATTTGAGCTCACCCGTGTAAGGTTCTTTACTTTCACCTTCAAGAAGGAGTTTCAAAAGCAGTTCTACTTTGCAGCTCTCCTAAGCCTGCTACACAATGCTGAATCAGGAAAAGAATTACCTAGTAAGTAGGTCTGCTATAAGCTTTCTTTTTGAGCCTTCGTTTTAATGATAATGAACTCGCTGTTCAGATAGAGCAAGGACTACTTCCTGAATGTTACCCTTTTCTCTCCTTTCAAATTCTCAGCAATTGTTTCTGTCCTTTCGTGCTATATTCCTGCTATAATCAAACTCAAACTTCTTAATGATACTTGCTTTCTTTGATTGTGTTTGAAATGCATGTATTTCTGAATCCAGACGTGTATTCTCTAAGGAAGGTGGCTTTTTTTTGTCTTTGGCTCTTTTAGGCAGCATCTTCTTCTGTTGTGAAAAGCAACATTGACGCTCATTTTATTGTTGCTTCTTTGCTTGCAAAGTTGTTCCCCAAACTCACTGCAGCCCTCCGAGGCCCTAATGAAGAGATTAAAAAGAGGTAGAAGAGAATGAGCTTCCTGTTCTCCAGTAAGTTTGTTTCTTAATATATAATGCAAAGATTATAGCATATAACAAAAATGATTTTTTGTTACTGGCTTCCTTTGTTTATGGCTTTATTGTGTCTACCATAAGCATAGTGTTACAGTTCTATTGTGGCTGAGAAGAAAATAGCTGGAAGGCAGAGGTGAAATGCCCCACTATTTTTTGTATATTTATTTTCTGATATTTAGTAGTTGTGAACATCATTTCACAAAGGTGCTGAGAACTGAGAGTGGTTAAGCACTGAAACAACTTGCCTGGAAGTTGGAGAATCTATTTTTAAGACCTCCACAACTCAGCTGGATATGACTCTGCTAACTGATTAACTGTGGAAATAGTCTGTCCTTGCGCAGAGGGTGGTGAAGGGATCTCCAGGGGTCCTCCCAATCTAAATTTTCTTTTATTTCTGTTCCATGAAGTAGAAGTGCAGTTTTAGAGATGAGCTGACAGTCTGCATGTTCACAATATCTTTGTGCATTTGCTTGTTGCAAGCACTGGAGCTCAGAGAAGCACATTTGTGCAGGCTGGCTTCCTGCTGCTGCTGCTTACGTTCTCCTTAGGGGAGTATATAAACACTATCTACCCCTTTTCTTTCACGTGCTTCCATAGAGATGAAGTGTGAGGGACATGAGGAGGAGTCCTGTATCCACAGCAGAGACAATTCTAAGCAGTGCCTGTTTAGTTTGCCTGGGTGTGGCTTTGTGAGTGGAAAGTGTGCCCTGAGTATGATGTTACAATTATGTGAGGGCATAAATATCAGGAAGAAGTATTAATCACACTTTTGAAGGACGGATTTTGGTATTTAGGAAGGATGGATTTTGGTATTTAGTATTGGAGAGCATGACACTTTTTTTGTAAAGCCCACAGAGGCAGTTGGAGCTGTGTTAGTGTTTACAGATCAGCTGGCTCTGCCCTGGTGACTTGGTAATGTATTCTCAGCATGGAGGTTGCTACACTGCTGGATTTTTCAGCTCTTGAAAAAAACAGCATGAAAGTTTTCTAAACAATTTTGTCCAATGTAAGTGGCAGTAGAGCGAGCTATCCTGACATGAAAGGATGAAGGGATGCACAGGGAAGAGGTTAGACCACTCACAGGACTGATTTCTTCACATTTTTTTTGCAACTGTTTTTGGTCGCCCAGCTATTCAGCTTGCGCTGCAGCACTGAGTCCTCAGGAAGTGTAACCAGTGTCTGGAGCTGCGGGGCTGCAGGAGTTCTTACTACTTCAGTCTGTGGAGGAGTCCTCAAGAAGAGGCTAGTAATGAGCATTTTAATTCTTTGTGGCCTAAAAATGGATAAATATTGCAATTTTGTTCTCTGAGAATATAAATATTTCATGTACTATGTTATGACCATCTGTATTTGATTATCATGGCAAGGGAGGAAATTAAATTTCAGGCACTTCAAAGAAACTATAGAATTTGGATGGAGGGTCATTCAACTTTAATCTTGTTCTGACCAAAAGGGAGGGATGAGGGGAAAAAAAAATGACCCTAATCCATTGACTTTGCAGTGTTGAAGAGACAGATCTTCATTGGAGACATGACAAAGGCCTGAAGTCCATCCCAAATGAAGAAGGATCTCTCTAGAAGAAGAAAATAATTTTTTTTTCTTTCCCATCTTTACACAAAGGCTAAGACCAGGAATAAGAAGAAACGTAAGTGGAAAAGAAAGGCTTTTCAGAAAACAATTATACGGACAAACATATATTTACATTAAAACTATTTTAAAGTTAACTATTAATTATGGACTAAGTTTTCCTACCCCCAGACAGGTCATCTAAAGATGCACCATAACTAAAATCTGGAGTCATTGAAAAGCTGTGTGCTAGAGTCAATGCCTGCGTGCTGGTTAAAACTTCATCTTTGAGACCTGATGTGGGCTGTACCTGTACAGCATAATCTTTTTATTTGGAAGAGCAGTAATTACCTATTCCCATGAGAGAGAGAAGTCATGTTGTTGCACTGCTAGCTTTCCTTAGAGAAGAGAGGGCTTGAATCCAGGTTTTCCTACATCTAGCCAATCTGTCAAATGAGAGGCTGTTGGTGTTTTGAATCTATTCTGTATGAGTTAGATGATAAATTATCTAGGACTTACCAGTCTGGAAAAAAAGGCAATTAAGGAAGACTATAATAAGAGTCTATAAAATTGACTGTCATGGCAAGTATGAACAGAAGAACATCTGTTCACACTTTCTCATAGTGGAGGGAAGAATGCCTTAATGAAGTGATAGGGTATTAGGTAATTATTGAGCCATAAGTTGACAGTAGATCTATCTTTGCATTGAGGACTTCTTGGCTGATGAATTGTTTGCATGTTTTGCCTGCATAAAGCCATTGTGTATCACTGAACAACTCTGTATAGTAGAACCCAGAAGACTTGCTTTAGCCTGAGACAATGGTTTGCATGAACTGAGCACAGAGATGTCACTTCAGCTGCTTTTTCTTTTCCCAGTTTTCTTTTTTGGCTATCAAACCAGTTAGCCAACAAGATTGCTTTTTGGCTACCTGTATGTAAATATTCAAGACTTGTTGCTGTTTGATATTGGGCTGGAGCTAAGGCAAACAAGGTTTTGTGGTTAGCATGGTGCAGAATAAAATGTCAGCTTCAATGTCTGGAATGTGTGCATCCACAAGCACTATATCACAGCATTCATCTTGTCATTCACACTAGCTTTTCATCCTCAGCGAAGTAATGAAAAGAGGCAAGTTAAGAAAGTCACATGGTTGACAGCTGCATAATCAGCATTTGCCTGTTTGACTTCTCCTTTGATTTAGTGAGCATGTATGGAGTTGGTAACTAACTTCTGTATTTAAAAGGTGAAAAAAGTTCATTTTCACTGTACGTGGTACCTCTTAATCCTCCATGGGATATGGAATGTGTTTGTGTTACTGCTGCAATCCTGGACCATACTGAAGTAAAAGATCCATGAAAATGGAGCCACTGCCTTTAAGTTAAAAGGCTGTAGAATGGCTTTACTTTCCTAGCTAATCATTCAGTATATCAATTCTTAAACAATTTACAGAACAAGTGGATTCCAATACTCAGAACTGAAATTTATAAATGGGCAATGTGGAAGGAGTAAATTTGGTAGGAGTGTTTGGTAGGAAAATCTGAAAGGGTATATTTCTCTTCAGCTCGTATAATGTAAGATTTGCCAAAAATACTGTAACTCAGAATCTGCTTAAAACAGTTCTTTACAAGAGTAGAATTTTTTCCTCTGCAGTATTCAGTGAAAAGAATCAATATTGTTCTATTCTCACCTGTATTACAATGTGATCCATCTAGATGGGAAGCAAGACAGTTGCAAATCAGTTGCAGTTTAAGACAATATTAAGAGCTCCTTAAAAGGAAAACTGCGCTTGTTTTCGTTAGCAATGCAGTTGCATACTTCATTTTTTTCTAACTCAGACTGAAATGTGCTTAACAGTATTGCTACTCATGTGAGTACTGGGGCTCTGGTTTGTTAGAAGTAACAGTTTCTATGCTATACTGCAGAGTCATTGTCCTCTGAAAAGTAGTATCCTGAAAGAATAATGTCTATTTAGTTACTCCGTGGATTTAAAGACTCACGAGTAAAGCAGTTCTTTTCACCGTTAGGGTTGGCACAGAGGAATTACAGGCTTCAATTTTTAGATCCTAAATAAAGGAGGAGCAAAAGATTGAAGAAGAATAGAGACAACAGGTCCAAAGAAAACAGACATTTCAGAAAAATTGTCACACCAAAGGAACCTCTGATCATTTAATTTGGGATTTGTGTATTACCGGTGATTTCATGCTCATGCTGAAGACTATAGGTCAGGTAGTTCAGCACATCAATTTTTTGCCTGAATTTCTTACAAGGCAAAGAATCCTTCAGGCATTATTTATGCAAAAATTCCCCCTGCTACACATGAAGATGTTCCACATTTCTCCTGGTTTCATGTGGAGACAGTTTTCCTCCCGCTTTCAATCTCACAAGCAGTATGTTCTGGGTGTCTGAGCTGTGTATATCAACCAGAGGACTTTTGCAGAAAATGATGTGTTTTTCTATGTGCTGTGTCTAGCCAATAATATATTGCTGATATGTTATAGGAAGGTAGAAGTGGTCAGAGACAAGAGTGGGGGAATGAATTTCCAAATGAAGGAGGTGACTAAGCGAAGACCTGAGGCATGGAATCTGATTTGAATCTTTGTTTTAATTCAAAACTACATTTTTTTGATGATACTAATGGCCTTTGAAGTGTTTCTTATAAGGGCTCATGAATGAAAAGGATTGGGGAAAAAAATGGATTTGAGTCCCAAGGCTAGCCAGAACTGTTATAGACTCTTTCCAGCTTTTCCTTCACCCCCAACAGAGCAAAGAATTGATACCCAAAGCTGGATCGAATATAAATTATAATGATGCAATCAGTTTCATCTTGAAGGTTCCCAGCAATCGAGTCTCTTTTCTTCCCTAATAGCAAGCTGCACTTCATTTCACAGCTGAATTTGCAATAGCAGGAGCTGTACATGGTGAACCTGCTCTTATTTGCTTAGTGCCTCACATACCAGGCCACAACTTGATGCTTGGATAGAGCACATCATTATGTCACTTTTCAGACTTGTCTTAAACTCAGTAAGGCCACCCCTTAAATCATGTTTCCCAATGTGGATTTCTCTATTTCTCTCCTTTGAAATCTTTTCCCTTGCCATACCCTTCTGCAACTTTGGAAACTGGAACAGGCAAAGGTATTATAGTGTGTGGCAGAGAACAGAATCCTTCTCCCTTTCAGTATTCTGCTCTATGCGCATCCAAGCAGTTTGCCATAGCATTTCTTTTAAGGACCATTTCTACCACTTCATGTGCATTTGCATCTGTTTTGTCAAATCTGTCCTTGTCTTCAGCTTCATGAAGGTGCGTCTTTTTCTAGAAATTGTCAGAACAATTGAAAACTTGAACCTCAGCAGCTTATTATGAAGCAGGAAAGCAGAGCATAGGGAAAGAAAAGAGTCTAATCAGCTGTATGTCTAAAGACAGAATAGATATATAGGCAAAAAATCCAAACCATTTGAAGAGCCCTGGTGGTAAAGGGCAGCATGTAAATCTGAGAAGAAGGCTGCAGGAAAGAAGGCAGTTATGCTATCTAATTTCTGTCTTCTTTTTCTCTTTCTTATATTTTTCAAAGAGATTCTCAATTCTGCATGAAAATTACATTTTAGGACTTTGAGCACTCTACCTTATTTGCAACTTCATTCAACTACAAGAACACACTTGATAACAAAAATTCATATACATATATGAAATATATAATTTAAGAAATTATTTTTTCATTTTCTCTAAATTCTTTGCTTAGTAAAAGATATTAAAAAAAACCCTCTATTTGAGACATTTGTTTTCTGTGCAGTATCAGAGTTCTGAATATCACCTGCTGTCCACAAAATAAATAGAAAATGTATTACTACCCTTCCTGGGCTTTGGGTCAGTTCCTGGGTGAGAATGCTTTTGATGTGGATAGATATCTGCATCCTGAAGTAGCAAATAAACATTTGAAGCAGGGGAGCTGGCATGACACCAAGATTCTGTTTTCATCTAAATGTTGCTTCTAGTATAAGTAGAGAAAATGGCCAAAAAATGTAGAATTGTTCCACTGTGGTTTTTTTTTTGTTTGTTTTGTTTTTTTCCCTATTCCATGAAGCATCAGACTTAAGAGACGGCACCAGGAACCAGAGATTTTACTTTAATGGGGATAGCCTTTACTAAGGAAACAAATAAGTGTTGTTTGCAAACATGAACCACCTGTTGTTTCAATGCTGTAGTTTCCAAAATCTGAGTAGCAGTCCTTAATGTTAAGGTTTCTCTACCAATTCACCTCACTAAAAGGGTATCACTGTTTTCTAACAGTTTTAAAAGCTGTCTCAGAGAACAATATCAGTTTCAGCAGCCTGCAGTTTATCAGATATCACAGCCCCATGTGCTTGAAATTATACTTTTACTGTATACAATTCCTAGTACTCCTTTATTTTCAGCAGACATGCTGGTATGGGAGGGTGGAGAAGGCAATGTAGACCTTTGTGATATGACAAATTGTCTTTAACTGCAGCCATAAGGAAGCAGTAAAGCTTTAAAGTATATTGGTGTCTAAGTTATCACTGAAACTGAGTTTTGACTCTATAGCTATTGATTTATTGGGACTCATTACTGCCCTCCTCCTGCCAGATAGGAGATGGTAAACTACCTCTGTGGGGTTTTTAGAGATTCATTAGGAATTTGTGTATCAGTCCATAAAGCGGCCCATTACTAGAAGGTACTGATTTTTGCGAGAGGTGATCTGCAATAGCAGAGGCTCAGTTGGCTAAGGCTAGCCTTGTTGCCTTGCTCTTTTAATATCAGGAGAAAAACAGTTGAGGATTCATGTCGCTGCTCACTTGAACATTGGAAGGCCAAGGAGGTAAGGTCTGATGAGGAGACAGTCATGGAAGTAAAACAGAGGACAGCAAGCTAGTCAGTAGTGAGCCAGGGGGATTTCTCAACAGTGTTTTGGATGGGTGAGCTTTGTGTAAAGGACAACCTGTGGTGTTGTCTGTGGAGCGCTTAACCCAACACACAGGCTAAGTGGTCAAAAAGATTTGGCTTCACCTCTCCTTAGCTGTGTTATGCTATAAACCTACTCTAGTTTGAATTTAGCCCTGGTAAGATTATAGGGCTGCAGCTCTGTACTAAGGAACGTGGCAGTTTGCCATTCTTGCCTGTGTTGTTGTCTAGGCCGTTGTTGCTGGCTGATGGGAGCTGAGGCAGAAGGGAGAAACAATAGAGGTGGGAAAGGGAAGGCCAACAAAAATTGGCACCAGTGCAATAATCAGCTTCTTTGATTCTCTTTATTTTCTATGTCAATTTTACAACCTGGACAAGTGTACCAAAATTCATTTATTGATTGTATACATGAGCTCAAGGAAAACATTGGAGACCAGAGAGAAAAAATGTTTTTCTTTGAACATCTGGACAAAAATCTTCTAACTCTTTGTTTATGACCTTGTTCCTTGCTTTGGATAAATACTTGTTTTCTGAAACTGGCTCTTGTAGTGTTTGCTGCCTCTAAAGAGACAAAATTAGAAATACATTTCAACCTTTTTGTTACTTTTTCTTCATGCTGCGAATGCCTTTGTGACACGGAGCATCCCAGAAATGTTAAAACAGTTCCTTTGCCTTCAAGCATGAGTAGCCTACATCTGGGGATGTACTCACGAGGCTCTCATACTCTATTTTCTTCAACCTGCTTATTAACAATTTCCCTCTCTTCCTTCTCCTTAATTTCAAAAAAGCTTAAAGGTCAAAAAGTATCGCAGTAACAAACATCACTCTCACTCTGAAGTATGTGCATGACTGGAAAGAGGAGGTTGAGGGGGTCTTAAACTTTGCTGAGAAAGCTAAATGCAGTGTTCTAACTTGAAAGAATTATACTGTAGGACAGATACTTTTGAAATATTTGCTTTTATTATTCTCTTGTAAGACTTACAGCTATTGTCATCATTGGGCCTTTATGAAAACTTATGTTGAAGCCATGGCGATGCTAGGAATGCCTTGCAGGAGGGAACTATATTGCAGAAATTTACAGCGTGCTTCTTGTTTCTTAGTAGGCTCAAGCTAATGAGGACCTTTAAGGTAATGACTACAGATCTAGAGGAACAGTGAATCTTTTTTTACTTCCTTGCTGGTGGAGCCACCATTGTGTGTTAGCAATTCTCTCCTAGTAATTTCTGCATTCTAGTTAAAATGATTTTATTACTACTTTCTTACCTGGAGACTGATGCAGGTCATAAGGTAGCCTTAAATGACCTGATTGCTGGAAAACTATATTATTCTGCTTTTAGGGCTATGGAATCATAGGAAATTAAGCTCATAATCATCTTGGGTATCATGCCTTAGCTCAGTAAGCAGTTTCTCTGCATGTTTTCACTCTGTTTGTCCTTCATACATTTCTCATGGGAATTCAAGCCCTTCAATGAACTCTTTATTGTACACACAAGTTCCAGGCTTTAGAATTTTCATTTTCTGGTATAAGAGACAGATACAACTTTAAAATACTCACAAGTTGACTGCTCTGTGTTGGGCTAGCTGCCCAACAGGACTGACACACTGCTCTGTTGGTTCTTGAAGGTGCCTACCTATGAGCCTTGCCTGAGGCAGGCAAGGTGCTCGAGGTTGTGGACCCAGAATGATGTGTACTGTGCCTCTTTCACAGGCGTTCAGGCCTGACCTATACTGGTGGTGGCTGCAGAAGCAATGATGCCCAGCTATTTCTGCTTTTTATGTGACAAGAGGTGGTGGTGTGCTCCCTGTCAATACAGCACAGGTGCTGACCTTGTAGCATGAATACACAACAGATGCTAGCTCACTTGTCGCAGTCCTGTACTCCGAAGTGGTTGTCAGTGGTGTAACCCTTCAGGACTAGGTGCTGAAGGGTTGAAGGTGAAGGTACTTAGACCTTACACAGTGTGTTGAACCACAGTATTAATGGACGACTTTGTCATTTCAGAATAGATTTTTTTTTTTTCCTGCAAAAGAGGCTCAAAAAACAAACTGAGCTTCTTTCTACCTTTTGTATTCAAGTACTTTCAAATACGGGCTTATTTTTCTAAGAGCTGTTTTTGTGTAATGATAGTCTTCAGATCTGGCTTGAAAACCCATGCCTTCAATGTGGCATCTTAAAGGTCTGGTGTATCTGTGTGAATGTGACTTTTGTGTTAGGCATTGAAAGGAGTCTAGTATCTTGTACTGTTGAGAAGTAATTAGCAGTTGCTTAAGAAATTCACCTTGGTTTGCTTAGTGATGTACCCAAAATTAAGTAGGACAATCACCTGTGTTGGTGGTAGTTCTTTTCTAGAATATCCTAGTGCGTGATATCCATGGAAGAAATATGTTTCATGAAGTCTTCCTTGTTACTTGATTTTGATGTAATTTGTTTTACTGCCTACTATAATACAGTGCTTAATATCAAATCACACATCCATATAGGGCAGCAAAATCTGAAAACTGCATTATAATATAGAAATGGCTGTGCAAATGCATCATAAATGTGACAAAATGAAACAATATTTTGGACTAGAATTATCCAATTTGTTAGTGCTATTTACTAGAAATACTTTCTATGCATTGATTATTCACAATCCATAAAACTATGTATAAATCATACTCAATTAAAAGGCAAAATAGTTACCATTCTTCCAGAATTTCTTCTTTTCCTTCTCAAACAGTGAAAGCTTGCAAGGTTCTTTCATCGCACAAAGAAAATCTCTGCAACAACAAAAAAACAAGCAAAAGAAACAGTGGAAAAAGTGTATTTAGAACAGAGAAAGGAAAAAGCTCAACAATTTGACAATTGTGTATGTGAAAGGGTGTTGAGTGAGAGTCATAAAACCTTGAATAATATACAGTAATCTGTGTGAAAAGTGGTCTTTTACTTAACCAACAGTCTTGAAAGAATTGTCAGTCCTGACAGTATTTATGAATAGAGCTCACAGTTCCATTTTTTTCTCTGGTTATACCTCCATAAAACTTCCATCCTTAATGGGAATTTCGCATGTGGCAAGGCTGCCATAAATTTTTGGAACAATCAGTTATATGAAGCCCTTTTCTATAAGCATTTCTGGTACGTATCAAAGATTTTTTTTTTTGAATGAGAACAACAAAATAATTTATAAATAAAAGTTACTGTATAAAATGTTGCAAGATTGTTGGCTGGTACAAAAAAAAAATTAAGGATCAATCTTTTACAGGGCAGAGTTACATAAAGTTATTAAATACTAAATTATTAAATGCTTGCTTTGCAATTCCCTTTGTAATCTCCTGTTTTACATTTTATTTTGCAAGATATCTGCAGTTAGTGTTGCCCACAGTATTTTACTATTAGTACTAAGTTATGAGGTTTCCAAATGCAAGACCTGTGATAGAAAATCCTCCACTTCTTTTAGAAGAGAAGGGAAAGGCACTTTTTGGAGTGTCAATATAATGTGGCTAACTTTTTTTTTTGAACATGCTGTATGATTGTAGGCAGATTTATTGCATGTTATGTTTTAAGGACTTCTTTCAAACTTATGCTATACTTCTGTGGCCGAAGATCCCACTGGGTCTGCTTTCTATGCTAACTTGCTACCTGAAGACACATACATATACTTTAAGCTTGCTGTGCCAGGTCAGTTTGGAGGTTTTAAATATAGTTGGGTAGGTATGACCGGGGAAAATTACACCTCATCAACAGAAAGTACTGAAACACTGAAAGCATTTTCTTCATAATGCAAGCGCTTTTTACTGAAAGCAAAGCTTCTTGGTTAGGGTGGCCAACTCTCCCTTTCTCTGTGCATTTTTAAAAAAGATGCATTTAGGGAATGCATAAAAATAAGAAGTAGCTGATGTAGCTTGAATCACTGGAAACAGTCTTTCCTGTTCATATTTTTCATTTCCTTCACAAACAAAATTTTATCAAAACTGAGGAATATATAGTGGAGAGATTAGAAAGCATTTTAAATACAAGTTCAAAAAGTGAGCTTGTTTTTCCCCCCAAATCTACGTTTATTTATCAACTTCTAAAATGTTAACAGATTTTGTGCATATAAAATATGTTGCGTGATGGTTTTGATTCTCATACCACATACTGCATTGCTGTACACAAGTCTTTCAAAGTAACGTATTGGTGTGCAGCAGTGTACGAAGTGCTTTGTGTGACGCTGTTTTATCAAGATACCCTGGTAGCTCTTCATCTGCAGTTCTTCAGAGCAGGTCCTCAGAGTATTACTCTGTTCTGCTTATAATACTTGATTTGTCCAATTTTTGTTAGCTAAACTTAAAGAAAAATATTAGAAAATGCTGATAAAGTCAAAATGAATTTCTGAATAATAGCGATGCACATTCTGCTATCTCAGGCAGGGACTGCCAAGCTGGAGAGAGGTCCTATCCTCTCCATTGGATTGGAGCTGTATCTGTCCCCAGTTACTATTTTACTACTAATGAAGAGGTTGAAAGGGTTCGTATGGGGTTGAGCTTCAGGCTACAAGCAAAAGAGGAACCTCCATGGTTCATTGTGCCTCTAAGATTCCCCAGACAGATATTATCGACCCTTATATTACAAATTTGTATTAAATTGCTTGAAGAACTGGCAACCACTAGTTATAGATGCCCCATTATATTCTTGAATTTAAACCACAGGTGAGATAAGTAGCTGTGTAAATAACCTAACAGTCTTCCTCTGCAGCTGCCTGATTTTCAGTTATGTTCCTATGTGTGTATTTGACACTGTAAATTAATAGCTCCTAGGATATTTCTTATGCTGTATATCTTTTAAATAGGATAAGAAATTAACATATCTGTGAAACAGTTATTTCACAACAGTCCCAACAATCAACAGTAAATGTTTGATTCCATCTTATCTCTAGAAAAGGAAAACAAAATTTTTGCATAAAAATTCATGTTAGATTCACTCTAAGAACTGCTGGGTAAAGACTATTCTCAGTATTGCCTTGAAGCTGATGTTTAGTTGTGGACCACATTGCATGCATGTGTGTTGCACAGGAAAGACAGGAAGTTTGGTTTATGTTTAGTGAGACATGTTGTGCCTCAGAAATGATTGTCAGATGCTGGAAGCAAAGCTCGCTTCTTCCATGCTGCACAGAACTGGCTCTGCAGCATTCAGGGAAGAACCTGGCGAATGGTAATTTAATTTATTAACATGGGTAAGTGTTATTGTTTTCTAGCAGCCTCTGATGTGGAACACAGTGCATTTAGTATGTTTTTGCAACAAATAGGATTCTCCTGCTTAGGCACTTTAATGCAGAGCCTAGTTAGGCCAGTCCTCATGCTGTTGTGCTGCTCAAGCAGCACTGGGTGTTCTGCTCTTGGTTTGCCCCTGGCAGCTTGGGAGCTGTCCCTGGGGCATGTGGATGCCCCCAGGTGCTTCTCACCCCATGGCGAATGGCAGCCCCTTGCAGCTGGTGCTGGCACCCAGGGGACCATGTGGGACCTGCTGCTTGCAGTGACTTTGAATACATGCACTGCATGTTTGCTGTGTTCTCCTGGTCCACCGAGTACCCTGCTGAGGTATTAGGAAGAAAACTGTAGGCACCTACCAGGCAGGGTGTAGTTTGTTTTCTACAAGTGCTTCCTCACTTCTGCGTTAGCGTAGCTGATTATGTAGGTGAGGCCTGTGTTTAGATGGACTTTTACCCTCGGTCTGCCTAACAGCCTTTCTACTAAGTGTTTTCCTCTGTTCTTCCTGACTAATTTGACAGCAGGTTTCATCCATGTCATTTGAGACAAGGATATGAGAGGCAGTTCTGTGGATCAGTGTTCTGAGTTTTGTGGCAGTTTCAAGTCTTGGTTTTGTGTTTTATATTTTATAACATTCCCTTTGCTATGAAGCATCCAAAACTGCTCCCTCTGCAAGTCTCATCAGATGTGAAATCCTCTGGCGTCACTGGGGACACAAAGTGGTGAGCTCTAGAGTCATAGAATACTTAAGGTTGGAAGGGACCTCTAGAGATCATCTAGTCCAACCGCCCTGCACACGCAGGGTCACCTACAGCAGGTGGCTCAGGACTGCGTCCAAGCGGGTTGGGAAGATCTCCAGACAAGGAGACTCCACAGCCTCTCTGGGCAGCCTGTGCCAGGGCTCTGTCACCCTCACTGGCAAGAAATTTTTTCCTTAAGTTCCTGTGGAACTTTTGGTGCTTCAGTTTGTGGCCGTTTCCTCTAGTCCTAGAGCTCTGTTGTGCTCTAAATTACTACTTGACAGCTTCTGAAGAATACTTACTAGGAGTCTTGAAGTTTTGCACTAAATGCTGAACAGCACCTGTTTTCTAATTGTTCTTCTTGTTCTGTACTCCATGTAAATATCTCTTCTGAAAAATAAGCTGGAGATGCTTCTAGGCAAAAGGAGAGCAGAGAAAACTATGTTAGTGTAAGAGGAAAGGACTCAAGTTCACAAAAGCCATGGCATTTATAGAGGAGTTTAAATAATTTTCTCTAAGTTTCTTTTGCACATGAGTATTTTCACCATTTGTTTTGTGGCACAAGAGTGACATACTGCTGCGATCTCTCCCATGAGAAATATCTCTGTGTTGTGACGAAGAGGAGGATGTCACTACTGCATTAATATTAAATTTTATATTACTAAATCACTCTTGGGCTCTAAGCATAATTTACCTTTTCATAATATTATTATATCTAGAGACTAACTGTTGATGGCCATCTTGAGGATTCAAGTAAATGACTGAGAACTTGCTTTTAGACAGCATTGGGCCCTATGGGCTGGATTTTCAAATGAATGGTGGATACTATGTGTAGGCAAATACAGATATGTGATTTCTTTGCCTGCATTTGTAACACCTTTCCTTTTACTGAACTGATTTGCCAGCTTGTTTGGGTTGGTGTAGAAGAGCATACATGTTTCTTACTCCATACCACACATCCCGTGTATAACTGATACTGCTTTGTATTACACCAGTATAGACTTACTGCTGGCATTCATTTTTTCTTTTTGTATTAATGCTGGCTAAGTAATTGAAAAGGTAAAGCTTTTTTTTTTTTTTAAAAAAAAGGTCAAAATGCTGGTGAGGGAAATGCTTAAAGCAAGAGATAGAAGAAATAGGTTACAGTTTTGAAGATGTTCTCTCTGAATAATTTATTTAACACTTTGAGTAGGTGGCCTGATTTTCAGATCTTTTAAGCCTCTTTTAAATATCTCAATATAGATTTACAAATGTAACTAACACTTTCATTAAAAGCTTTATATGCCTCCAGAAATATTTTGGGGAGAGATTAAGGTGATTGCTGGGGGGAATACTTCTTGCTTATTACATTTTGATGAGTATAGTGTTTTGACCCAAAAGAATCCACTGTGACATCCTGGATCAAGCTCAAGGTTACCATAAATATGCTGTACCAAAAAGGCTGCTTTGAGGTGCCAAAGTGCAAAATCTGAGGATTTTAACAGAAGAAAAATGCTTATTCTACTAGGTTTTTGTTTGCCTGAAATAGCTGGTTCTAGGTGTGAGCAGCAGCCCAGAGCATTGCGGAGACCGAACCACACCGCTTTTATGGACGGCTTGAATTCACCATGCCTGCAAAACTCACCTGTGCTCGCCTCAAAACAGCGGGAGCAGGCAGCCCCATGTGGTTTCCTCAGTGGTCACTTGCACAGTGGTGCTGTGAGGGCAGAGCACCAGGAGCAGCCAGGCTGGCGGGGGCCAGATCTCTGTGGTGTGGGTGAGGAGGCAGCTGTGGTTGGGGCTACATCGGCCCTGGTGTCTCCCTCCCTCCCTCCCTCCCTCCCTCTGTGCTATGGATGAGCGTCCCGGTATGCAGGCAGCATAGGCAGCTGGTGACTTTAGCTTTGTGGTTACTCTTACACTGCTGGCTAATTATAGCTGGAAACTGTCCCCTCCGAACCATGGCCCATCAGAGGGTGCGGTGTGATAAATTGCTGCTAGGTCAGAGGTCTGGCATCTTTAACATCCACCGCGGGTGTGAATGACTATAAAAATCACGAGGCAACGAGGGGTCTGATTTCAAAAGGACTGCCTGTGTGAACAAGATGTGCGGGACCTGCCTCTGTGTGAACTTCTGAGCATGGAGGCATTTTATATTAAATTGTCTTTTCCATCATCTAATTTTCCTGCCTGGGGAATTCAGTTGTGAATTGACCCCAGTCCATCATGCTGTACGTAAATTACTAACAGAACTTTGAAGCTCTTTCAGCATTTAAAGAGGAAGTTCAAAAGTGTGTCCTGAAGGGATTCTAGCGTGAGAGAGATGTTTTGAAAATTAGAGAAAAAAGAATAGCTAAGAGATTCAATATGTGAAGTGACTCCCGTATGAACAAGGACAAGATTAACAGTGATTCAAAATATCAATCTGTCAAAATAGGTTTATAGGCAAGTCATTCTTCTGTAGTTATATATGCATATGCATTTATTTATACATGTATGTGTGTAAATATTTGTACACTTTTACATGTATAGGTATACAAATAGAACTTGGCTTATTTTGATTAAGGGAGCATTAATATTTGAACTTTTTCTAGCTTGTAAGTAGATAAGGATTACGGAATAGCTATTGTCCTGTATGTATAATGGATTTCAGTTGTGCCATCCTAACAATGACCTCCTATCACAATTTAGGTAAACAAGCCATCATATGTTTTGTAACAATTTCTGAAATCTAAATTATTTACACAGAGCATGCTTAGTGCTTAGGTGGGTGGCTCCAGTATCTTATAAATACTTTAATAACAAAAATAATTCATGCACTTTTTAATCTGTTACTGTGAAAGCTTTAATATTCAGAGTAAACGTATTTTGGGGATTGCTGACACTTATGGAGGTGAGATGCTTCATTGGAACATCTGTTTCTATAGTGTGAAAACTGCTTGAGTGTGGAGAACCCCCAAACTTGAAATCCCTTTTCACAGTAGTTAAGGTTTTCTTTCCCTAATGTGCTTAGGCTGCATTCTCAGCTTTGAGCACAACTTGGCTCCATCCAAACTTATTCTGAAACAGACAAAAAAAAAAAATTTTTCTTTAAGGAAATGATTGGACTAATTTTTCTCCAAATAACTGTTGGAAATCAAAAGTCAAAGTAGTATGGTGACAGCTGGTCTAGATCTCTCTACTCAGGTTTATAGACTAACAAAATAAGCGAATCGTCTGTCCGCTCTCATGCCTTGTTAGATGGTGGGATACTAGATAACACAGATACTGGGAAATTATCTTCCAAGAGAAGGTCACTGTTTTATGTGAACTAAGTCTACCAGGGATTAGGACTGCCGGTGATTTAGATAATGACATCAGCCAATGATCTGCTCTGAGAGGCTTTGTCATCATTTGTTCGCTAATAAATTTGAAATGTTAGGACAATTAAAGTGGCAATGTGCTCTTTCAGAAATGTGCAGGAGAATCATAAAATGAGAAAGTGATGAAATCATTAAAAAATGTAAACTTGCGCTTCCTTTGTAAATCAAAGAAGAATTTCCTATGCAGAATTATTTGGGCCCATTACATTACGCATCACTCAAATCTTTAGTAGAATCACTTTTTGATTATAAATGTTAGGCAAATATGAATGTTCTAGGTGTTCTTATACATGGTTTAAATATATCGGTCATTTACTTATTGGCTTGACTTTTTATCTGAAATTACTTAATCTCATCTAAACTGTCTGAGGGGAGCATCATTCCCTTTTAGAGAATAAAACAACAAAAAAGTAATACTTAGGAATAAGATTCTCTGCAGTGTTGTGACAGTTTTTTCAGTACATATTGCTCATGGAAAAAAGTCTTCCTGCCAGCCAGTCACCAGGGCAATCATACTGAGTGTGTGTACTGAATGCTAAGATTTACTTTGAATAAAGTTGGGGACTCCATGAGCCATCCTGGGCTGCTGCAGAGCTTAAGGTCTGGAGATGGTCTATAGATGGTTTGTGCATGCTGCTGGTTTAGTTAATGTCCTATTACATGTTCACTCAGAAAGTATAAATAATTCTTAAAATATGTAATACTCTCCCTTCTACTGTGAGAAACAGCCTGTCATTGAAATTATCTGCTAGTAAGTGCTGCCTTTCAAGAGAAGGTGGGTGAGAAAGCTTTTCTCAGGGGAAAGCTGAAATGAACAGCTGCCAGCTAGATGCTCTCTTAAAATTGGATGCTTAATTGTTCAAAGCCGGTATTAAGGTCAGTTTGTTAACTTTTTACTTTTTGGTGGCTCTTCATCATTACTGACCTCTAGGATGTAGGAAATGACAGTTGTCCTGCAGGTAGCCTCTGCGTTTTGGGTCTGTGCCACTGCACGCAGCGTTGAAGCGCGGGAGATGGTTGCTTGCAATGTCGTGCAAACTCAAAATGCAGCCTGTGCATTCGAGAGCTGTTGTCAGAGACTTCCACCTTAGTCCATGTGTATACTTGATTCTGAAACTCAGGCTGTTTTCCAGTATTACATAGAGTATTGTCATTAAATTTGTGAATTAAAACTGGTTGCTAACCTTTCTTAAAACTTGGGAAGCTTTTTGAATGGTATTTTGCTTCGTGGAGCTGTCTAGCTTTAAATCTCATGGTACCCTGAGGTTCACTGTTTGGTCAATGGTTCTTTGCAAACATGACTGAGTATTAGAGATCATATGAAGAAAGTTAAGAACCTTACCTTAACTTTCTGCAGACTTCTACAGGTGAGATGTGGAGTGAAATTTTTTTCTCTCATTGTAATGGTTTGCACTGGTTGTGTCTTTGTTTAACCAGTGATGACCTTGCAAACAGCAGTGCATTTCCTTATGACTGTGAAGACAGTTTGCTGTAGTTTCCTTTTAGGGATTACTAGGGAAGTTTATTGTGTGTTATGGCTAATGAAAAATGCAACAGTGTGTCAGCTCCTGAGTCAGAACAGCTGTGACCATGTTGTGCTTGCTGTTTGCTGTAGTAGCACTTTATAAAGTAAATGGCTATAGGATGAATAACCCTGATATGTTTTCTTGAAAGCCCTTATTGGGGAGGAGAGAATGTTTGAAACATTCTTTATGAAACTCTTCCTGCTTCATACTGACGCTTTTACAGAGCTTTTGTGAAATCATTCAACCAGGAAGTCAAAACTGTAGAAACATGCAGCAGGAACTGCTGAGATGGCTATTAATATAGCCAGTCTCTATATTAATGTAGCAAGTCTCCGTGGACGTCTGTGTGCTTCCTCAGCCCTGCTGCTGGCTAGGAGGGCTGGTTTGAGGAAGGGTGCACCAGAGGTCACCCCACCTGAACACCTCGGTGCCACACATTCGATTTATGTGTGGGATGAGCAGGGTCAGCAAAGCTACTTGCACAAAGATATGGGTAGAAAAAGCCTCTTCGCACTTGGTGTTGAGGAAACCAGCTCTGGTGTTCGGCTGTAGCTAGGCTGGGGAAATCCTCCGGCATAGGAGCCGTACGGGCCTAAGCTCTTGTCTTCTCCCAAAACTGTCAAGAAAGTGAAGAGTTGGGGCTCTGATGCCCTGTCCTTTTCCTCCCCTGGATGTGCCCCTTATATTGACAGTGAGCTGAAGCCTGACAGCCAGAGTTTGATGTGGAGATGCTCTTGCCTGCTGTAACAGGAGATTTAGCTCAGCAATGGGTATTCCTTTGTCCCTGGAATTGCACTTGACTTTCTGCCCTTGATCTATCATTCTTGGGGTCAAAGTTAAAATGAGATGGTAGAAAGAATGCTAGATTTGTAATGAAATAATATGTAACCTAAGGGCATAACAGTGAGTGGGTTAAATGCAGCTGCTTCTTAGAAGGCAGGTACTGGGGTGTGCTAGTGCTGTTGTGAGCATCAGATAGTGAAATGACATGGCACATTATCGAGATAACTTGGGAACCTGGTGTAAATACACCCATAATGAATTATATGAAGTTGTCAAGGCTAATATTTAACCTATACGACATCTGCAGAAGTTTTAGATCTATTCCCTCATGCTTTTTTTCTCTCCCTCCTTTGAGGGGTTAGCTTTAATTTGAATTGCTCCATCTTTTCTGGATTCATAATACTATATTTACTATATTGAAAGCATAACTTCAGATGCTTCAAGTTGCATGTAGTCCAGAATATACTTCAGAATGCGCTTATTTTTCTGTTATGTTCTATAAAGATTGTCCTTCAGTTTCCATTGTCCATTTCTGTTTCTGTGAGCAGTTATTTTCCTTTGACAGTGGTATTAAATGTATTCCACTATGTTCACTAAATTATTATTGATCTTCAGATGTTTACTATAAGCACTATGTATTTATTTGCATATACATGCATAGAGATGTAGACTAGTATAGTATTAATTTACTTTCTATTGATTTGTTTTCTTTTTGATTCTGGCAGACTTCAGCATTACATTCTGTTGATTATGCTATGATGTTCTAATGAAAGTGATAAAACTAGAACATTAATAAACTTGTTTTTGCTGCCTTAAATCTATTTGTATGAGAGTTACTCTACAAGGTAGACTCTGCATGTGTCTATTGACAAAGAAACGCAAAGTAAAAGAACATTCTGGAAGTCACAGGTAAAAAAGTGATGAAAGTACCTGGACCTTCTTGACATGGGTGTATTACATCTGTGGAAGATCAGGATGCAAAATTAGAGGCACCAATCTGCCTAAGTTGTTTCAGAGAAGAGCTCCAAGAATACTATTCACCTCTTAAATTCTGTGTTTGCTTAAATATGGTCCAGTTGTGTAGTGCTTCAGCAATGAAAGAAGGAAGAAAACCAGTTCTGCTCAAAGAATTATATTGGGAGAATCCATTGTATATTCTGCTGTTTGCTCTCCCAGTGCAATTGTACTGTACCACTCTGCATATGGAGATTTATGTATGTAACCTTTACTTTTCTACCTAGAGCATCCCACCAAAAGAAGAAGAAAAATTCTCAAAATCAAAGCCAAATTGTTCAAATTAACTTTTTTTGTATGTTAAGCTCCAAATGGTTTGAATCATGGATGCTACATACCTATGGAGACAATGAAGATTCAGTATGTGTTTTCTGCAAGCTCGCAGGTCATACATAAACATATAGATACTGCCAAACATGTATGTAGATAATTATCTTGTTTGTGAGCCAAGTTCTGTGTGAGTTAAGGTGACCCTCACTGTGTGGTTAGGTGAATGAGCTGGTGGCAGGGGGAAGCCATGTGTGCTGGGCACAGGGATTGCACTTTGGGCTCTGCTGAAAAGTGGGCAGGGGAGTCCACGTGGGTGTGAGCAAGAGGTAGATATCTCTAGAAAAAGTTCTCTCTCTTTCTAGATCTCTAGGTCTAGGAAAGAAAAGATCTACAAAAAAAAAAAAAAAAAAAAAAAGAGAAGGGATCTCTAGAGTTTTAGTCCAACCTCCCTGCTCAAGCAGGGATACTCAGAGTATGTGGCACAGGGTGGCATCCAGGGTGGGTTTTGAAGATCTCCAAAGGAGGAGACTCCATGACCTCTCTGGGCAGCCTGTTTCAGGCTCTGTCACCCAACAGTAATGAAGTCCTTCCTCCAATTATCAGGTTATCTTTGTCCTTCTATTTTTTTCTGTTATTTTTACCCATTAAAAATGAGTTTTGAATGAAACTCAAATTTTTAAGAGCTTTTGGGTCATTTTCAGTGGGTGTTAATAGAATTCAGTGGGTGTTAATAGAAATGGCAGTCAGATTCATAGACATGGAAAAACATGGATAACTTTCATATAGAATTAGTATATAATGTATAAAATGTATAAAGCTGTGTAAAATGTATAATACTGTGTAAAGCTATTCAAACTCAGAGTACTACATTTCCAGCGGCTAAGACACATCTGGTATATTATGACATGGTTTATACTGTAGTGTACGTAGTGACCGTGATTTCTCTCATATGAATGTCTATGTTCCTGTTAACTTGGTAAGATTCACTTTGGGATTGCTTGAACATCTGATAGATACCTAGGCAAAACTTGAATTTTTATTATAGTGATGAATGTGTACTTTCCAATTTTGAAGTAGATGTTGAAGCATTTTGCAAAAAATGACTGCTTATGACCATTTTATGTTCATGATCATATTTGAGTAATAAAATTAACTAGTTATGATTTGGGTAAATATATACCTTTGTGTTGCTATAACAGGGTAGACGTTTAAAAAATACGATATAAATTTAATAGATAAGAAGTATATGTAATCATATGATGCTTAGTAACAATTTAAATTTAAAGCATTTACAGTGCAATTTGTGGCAATTATATCATTTGCAATTCATTTTCAAACTATAAAGTATTGTGAAGTATAAGAAATTAACATTTTTGTTTAATTTTCATGTCTTTTGCTAAAAAGGAGGGGGGAAAAGACTCTACACAGTGATATAATATTTGTTGATATTCAGAAGAATTTCTGTCTTGATTAAGATACAGTAGAGGATGTTAGAGAGATTCTGCTGCTATCAGAGGGCAATGTCTCACAAACCTGTTGAGCTATTTGCCAGTGGTTTGTAGGGAACTTTTCCTGATGATCCCACATTGCCCTCCCTGGCGTGCAGAATTGTAGCCTTGGTAGAAGAGCAACAGTTCTTCTCCCTGCTGCTGGTAAATCTGGAAATGTCCTGTATTGAGGAGCTGAAACAAATCTCATGGCTAGCCCAGAAGCGAAGTCAAAACTCCTGCTTTTGCTGAGCAACCACCAGAGTGAGCAGGGTTACTGTGAAGCAAGTGGAAGGACTGTTTGAAGTGCAGCTGCCTCCTCACTTCTGTTGTAATCTGGGGGCTTAATATTGTCTTCAGTATTTCCTCTCTGTTCTTGCTGTGTGCTTCTTGGTGCAGGGCCTGGGTGCAGATACAGAGAACTCAATAGCAGGTGTCTGGTCTGAAGAGTGACATCAGTGACATTTAGTCTCTTCCATAAGCTCTTTGCAGAGTTAGCTGCTTTATATGTCTACACCTTTGTCAATTAGATCTTTATTATGCAGATTCCACTTCAGTTTACTTGAGAAACAAAACTGATTAACATTTATTGGTACTAATGAGTAATGACTTGAGATACTGCTTCTCTATTTGTGCCTAGTGACTTAAATATCTTGAGTGCGTTTGCTAAGTTGTAGTTGGCATTTTTTCTTTTGATAGTTCTTTTCCCCTAGTGCTGTAAGAAGAATGAGGCTGCCAGTGCTCAGGCATGCCAGGTTTCAGAGGGACAAATCAGAGATCTTAAAAGCATGCAGGTGGTGAGCTGGTGTGTGCTTCCAGAGTGACAGCCCTTCCCCACTTGTCCCCCCTGGTACACCCCTAGAATGACTGCCAAGAGAAAAGTTTTGTTCTCTACATCCTGTGCCTGCAGCCTTCAGGGAGGAAGGGAGGGGAAGAATCCCTGGACTTCAGGTTGTTCTCCTCCTCTCTCTTTTCCTCTAGTCCATCTCTTCTGAGCTGAAGAGCAGCTCCTCTGCTCATTTCCTCTCTCATTGTAAGAAGTGAACAGGATAGAGGTCAGGTGTTGAAGAGCCTGTGATGACAGCCTTGGAAAGAAGAGGTGGATCTGGGGACAAGAGATGAGAAGGTAGAACTGCTGTGAGGGGTTAATGGGAGCAGATATGGGAGATTCTACTCATGAGAGCTTTGTGAACTGCTTAATTAGGTTTAATGGTAGGAGTTCTACTTTTTAACTGCTAGTAAGTACTGAATTTTAATAGTGGCTGGATTCTCTCTGCATTTGATGAATGATATATTGCTTATCAGGAAAAAAGAGGATTTTTTTTTTCTGTCTTATCATCGGTAAAGTGATGTGGGTATCAAACCTATGGACCAAATAATATGGTCTAGTCATTTTCTTTAGTTAAAAGTAACTACAGGTTTTTTCATGATGCCACTATCTGACACCTCCCCGCCCACACACACACACATCACCACTGAGCATGTGTGTATTTATGACTTAAGTGTTTTTACACTGATGGTACACTTTTTTTTTTTTCCCTGTTTGGCAGCTGTAAAATTTGATTCCTCTTTGGTTCTAAAGTTAGTCTAAAGTTAGACTCTCATGCTGCCTTGCTGGCCATAGACTCTCCGGAAGATATGCCTTGCAGGATTCTATAGCTATCTTAGGAAAGATAATAAATATGAGCAAATTAAAGCAGTCTGCTGGACTGCTAATAATAATTAGGAATAATAATAAGGAACAATTAACATAAGCATGAAAGAAAATCTATTTGAATAATATGAAAGCAGGATGCGTAAAATATTGGGGCTTCTCTGACATACTGCTTTAGCACTGGATTCAGGTAAGAAAAAAATAGCAAGCGTAGATAAAAATGGCAAGACCTTTGATATGCACCAATTGGACTGTTCTAGCACACAACATTTAATTACAGAATGCATACGTACAGCAAGAAGGTTTATGAGGATGATCGTTACATATTTAACTCCATCAATGCCCTTACAGAAGGGTTGGTATCTGTATGTTAGGGGGAGAGGACTCTCCCACTCTGCTGAAGGTAGGCAGAGGTGTGATCACAATTGGGAAAAATGACTTTTTTGTAAAGCAATGGCCGCCTGAATAGAATGAGGCTTTTGCAGTAAAGCAGAAGATATTGTCTTTTTGCGTTTTTATCAAAAGGGTGTTTATGACCTCTAAATCACTTGCTATTCATTTAGCTAAATTCAGAATGAAAACACTGACCTTTTTACATCTAGAAGATTTAAAGAGTCTAACTACACTGGGTTGTGAACATGATGTACCTTTTACAGTTCTAATCTTTTGTTGTTATCTGAGGTTTTGTGCTGTTAATTGATAAGGAATCAAAAATTGGGCATGGATTCCTAAAGCATGTGGTGAGTAATCAGATCCATGTGATTAGTTGTGCCAAATAGTAATTAATAGTGGTAGTAATAGTAATTAGTTGTGCTAAAATCAATGGGCTTTGTTAGTATTTTACTATCAGCAAAAGGACTGGCCTACTTTGTATTGGAAGTGTAGTTGTGATGGATCAGCTAGTCTTAGAATATTCCTGCTCATCCCATATGGTGCTTTGGATCTTTGATTTGGCTGAGATACATACCAAAAAAAGGGGGAGAAAAATAGTAATTAGATCCTCTCAACAGGCAAAACACAGACTATTTCCCCAAAGCTGACTGCTCAAGCTGGCTGTTCCTCACACACATTGAGTTATATAGTCTGTCCTTACTCAGACACTGTCTCTCACTGAAAGTCACTCTTCTACCTTGCCATCTGTCATTTGCTGCTTGTTCTCACATAAAAAGTGACTCCCCAAGTACCGTCAAATGTGAGAGAGATTTTCATTAAGATTGGCTGTGGAATAAGCATCAGAAATGTGTTCCTTTTCCCACATCTCCCTCTGGTAGCATCCGAATGTTACTTTCTAACTAATGTACTAGTGACTCTGGGGCTTCTAAAGGATGAAGATCGATGCACGTAGAAGGATGAATCTTGTCATTAGGGAATGACATATAATATCTTTGCTTTGGCCTTCCTGTTTTTTGTTCTGCTGTTGGTAGAGCTCCTCTTAATACATGGAGAACCATCTGGATTAATTGGACACTGTGTTAGTTTTCAGAAATATTGTAACAAGTGAGCTGTAATGATGGAGGAAAGCGTGAGATAAAGGCAGGAAACTACCTGCAGAGATGGTGAATAGCAGGGATATACTATAGTGCAGGGAAAATACACTTTAATGTGAAACCAGGACTACAGCGTTCTCATATCGGTAGTTTCACTGGGATGTGTCAGCTACCACAGAACTATCAGCGGTCAGCTAGAAACTTACAAAAGTTAATCCTATTTTTTTTTTGTTAGCATAACAGTGGAGATGTATTAGCCCAATGTAGCAATTTCAGTGACTTCTGAAATATTTTGCAAGTGTTCCTTTGTCACTCTGATAACTTTATATTCAGTTTTTGTCTCATTTTCCAGCCCCTCAGTGTGTTTGCATCTGAGGACTAAACTAGCTGAGTCCCTTAGCAAGCTTCAGTGGCACACTGGGTTCTCTAGCTTCGCAGGCAGTAGCTGCAGCTGGTCTGCAGTGAGGGCTGTGGCTGTCCCAGAGATGGTGCCAGTGCATCTGTGCATAGCGCGAAGCTTCATGACCCTGAATTGCTCCACTAGCAATATCTGCTAATGGGCCCACCACTTGTGTCAGCCAGTGCCATGGCCTTTCCTGTGCCTGGGGATTCTTCTCTGTAAAAATTGCCAGAATTAATTGCCAGATTAATGGATATGCTCTCAAATGGATACAGGTTCACTGACTGCAAGTAGTCAAGTAAGCAGCATAATACTACAGATGACCGTCTACATGCCACAATCCTATGCAGAACATCTAGGGAAAAACATAGAACATGGAAAATGTTTTTTATCTGTTTTAATTCTAGCATATCCAAATCACACTGGATGCATAGTACATGCTGAAACTGTGTGCATTATGTAGTGGCACACATGGTATCAAATGAGTTGTAATAAGCCAAAATACCAGCTGAGGAACTGGCCTGGTATGGATGTAAAAATATAGTCTGTGGTGATATGAGAATGAGCCTGAACCTTGCTAGTGCTCTGAGAAACAACTGGAAATCCAGAGCAAATATGAAGCCTGTAGATATATGTGTGTGTGTATATATGTATATTTTTTTCCCTCAAATCCAGGATGGTAGATTTTTAGAAGCCTTTCTGAAGACACTTGTAGGCTGCATATGTGCCCTATTTTCCACATAGGTGAGGTTGATGCTTAACCTTATTTTTAATTGCTTTTAGCATATGGTAGTCATAAAAACAGTTAGGAACTCCATTTTGTAGGTTAGGGCCTGCTGTCATACTTTTTTATTTTTTATTTTTTATTTTTTTGTGCCTGGTTCTCTCAACTGAGAAAACTGCATTTAATCTTCACAGACAAGAAGGGGCCTTGCTTTTCCACAGAAAGCACTAACCATTAGGAATAACAATCTTTTACTGAGTTGGGGGAAAATGTTCTATGTTTCCTCACTTACAGTTACGAATTTACATTTACAGCTGGGTCTCTTTCTGAAGAAGCTGATCTATTTTGCTCTTGCCACACCTGGCCTAGGAGCACAGCAAGCATGGAGTGAACCATACTTTTCAGGAGTGAGTATCCAGGAAAATGGAGAGGATGCTGCGATGTGCATCTTGTCTGTGTTAAACAAAGGTTCAAATCTCATAGTTAAAGACTTCGTACTTGAATCTCTTAGGTTGCACAGTTCATTGCAGGCAAAATTTCCATCAAGATTTGTTCTCATAAATGTAGCAGAAAACCAGTTGTAGATCATATGTATCAAGTCCTACAGGGTTACATCAAGGTGAAACAGCTGAAGTAGAGTTGTGAAATTTTGCTGGTTTACATCAACTGATGTGTGTGATGGTGGTAGTCACTGCAATAACTAATTACATGGTTGTGTCATCTTCCAGCCTTGTCAAGAAGGCATTTCTGGTAATGTCACTATGTTGTTCAGAGAAACTTGCAAACTCTCAGTGCATCTCAAAGGATATTTAGAAATATTCCTGCTCATCGTTTAGAATTAATTCAAGCAGGCAATGCTTGAGTTGTTTGTGTGATTAACTGTTGTTAAGACTTTGTGCTGTCACAGGATGAAGTACTCAGTATACTTTTGACTGAAGAGGATTGCTTCTGTTAAAAGGCAATGTGAATAAACAGGAGAGACAAGATTAATACGTCACCATAATCTGTGGTTATTAGCAAATGTAAAATAGCTATAGAACTGGAACATGGCAGGTATTTAAAGCAGAAGCAGCCTGGTTTTCTAAATGTCTGTGATAAGCAGGATATTCTCCTCTTGTGGAAATGGTGCTGTTCTTAATGCTGCATTTTGTTTGGATTCAACAGTCATTAATGCAAGGTGGCCTTTTGCTATGTGGAACCGCAGTCCAATATTGTCCCTTGCTAGGGCCTCTTTTGAGGAAAGAGTTTTTCTTCTTGTAGAGGATTTCTGTACCCGGTCACAGGGGGCAAATGTTGTAGCTAGAGACTATGTAGTACTGAGAGAGTGTGCAGCTGGAGCGCTTAATTCTAGACTTATGGGCTGCTGACAACTTCCTGGCAGTTGTAGGGAAAGTTGTCATATATCAGTACAGCTCCGAAAGCAGAGCCAGATCTGTTGTGAGGGACGGAAGTGGCGTGCAGGCATCTCTGCCCATCTTGGATTGCTTGTGCCATTTGAATGGCATCTCTGATTTGTTATCAGTTGCATTTGGGGGACGAAAAAAACTTTCATCTGTTTGGTTATCTTAAAAGGTTACTTCAACAGCTCATTTTGTTAGACCTACTTCTAGTCTTCATGGCACTTGGGTCTTCAGGTAGCTTTTAAATCAGACCCAACTTATAGGGATGCATTTGGCTGAAGTGTGAGGTGGCTTTCCCTTTAGAAATGAATTTCCATGCAATTAAAACTTGCTAGATTCTTTTTGCAGCTTTCTTTTTGTGAAAGCTTCTGAAAATCAAAGCTCCTTCTCTTTATTTCAGACCTTATATTTGTTGTGTTTGAGTTAGTGATTACATGATACTTGTTTTCCACTATTGCAGACTTGGAAGACTAAATTTAATGTTGGGGCGGGGGGTATTTTGCTTTCTCTTTTTGCCTGGTACAATTCCTTATTTTATCTTGTTAGGTCCCAAAATAGCATCTAAAGAAATGCTATGAGATATTTTAGTGATGTAGGTGACAATTTTGGCTTTATGTCTTGTTACCTAAAAGACAGCAAAGACACCATCTCCAGCAGCACAGACATATCTCAGCCTGCCAAGACCCAATGTGGAGCAAAATGTGTGAGATCTCCAAAATGAGGAGAGTGGGTCTCATTCTTGCTTAAAATGCTGTGAATTTTACTCCTTTTGGGTGAGTGAGTATATTTTCTAATCCAAGTCTTGGGGATAATAATTTTAAGTCACTGAAGTGACAGGACAGTACATCTGTGTTAAGTGAGTCATTTAGTGAATAAAAATGAGTGAGATCACTCAGAATTAAGTGCATGAGCCCACAGCCTGAGTTACTGGTTTGATACTCAGCAGAGTGCAAAAGCTTCCTTTGTGCTGGTCCTAGGGTCGGAGATGTTAGAAATTATGATCTCAAGCTTTGAAGCTATTTGAATCTGGTTCTAAAGCAGAGACTCTAGAAAAATCAGATATCCAGTCTTTAATTTCTGGGATGTCAATGGTGTCTTCCAGAACCAGAAACCTGGAAGCTGTAAGGCCATGGGCTTGAGGCAGTTCTGTGCCATAGGAGATCTTGTGCTGAGGACATGAGAACACCTGCAGTCAGCCCAACCAGAGACTTTGGGAGCTGCAGGACCCTCAGAGGATGGGGTGTTTTCCCTTTTCCCTTTTCCCTTTTCCCTTTTCCCTTTTCCCTTTTCCCTTTTCCCTTTTCCCTTTTCCCTTTTCCC
>VZSV01000028.1:4324875-4353957 GCA_013398735.1 Nothocercus julius | reverse complement strand
TTGGGAGTAAAACTTAAATTTCAAGTTTTCTTCTTGAAATTTTGAACAGTTCTTTGGAGTGTCACTTTAGTGACCTGAATTCTAATTAGCCAGAGCCCTGCTATGTCTTACAATCTCTGGTGAGATTGCGGAGAGAAAGCGCTGCGGTTTATTGATTTCTGGACCAAAAAACCATTCAGTAAATGTGATCAGTAGTTAACAGGTCACAAAACTCATGTTGATTAATTTCGTATCTGAAAGTCAATCCTTTTTATACTGTAAATGATGTCTAATGCTGCCTTGAGGGGTCTATAGTATATAGATTTTATAAGTGAATGAGAAACTGAATGCATTATTTTTCTGTCTGCCGTGATGCTGTGAAGCTATTCACAGAATGGTCCATTTTAATGCAATTTATGCTTTTACCAGCATTTTAACATTTTGCTGTGGTAAGAAAAAAGAGCCTTTTATCATTCATATTGAAAACAGCTTAAACCTTAATCCACTCAGAGTCAGTAACTGTTATTTGATCTTAAAGGATGGCACTCATAAACTATAGAAAGGCAAGGGCTAAAACGTGCCTTCTGGTGTAATTGTTATAGTGCATCTCATACTTATTGAAGGGACCATCATTATGCAGAGCCATTATAGTGGAGATTTGTGGTTCTGTATCAAGGAGCATACCTGAGTTTTATATTAATCTCTGTGAGTTTGATGAAGTACTTGTATCTTTTGACGTTATTTCTCCTCTTCTCCTATTTAAGTCAGTCTCCTGTAGTAGACTGAGTTGTTACATATATACAGCTGCAGCAAAGGAATTAATAAAGATCATAATCATGAGAAAGAGTCTTTATAGGATCTGTTCAGGTTATCAATATACTAATCGGTGTCAATGCATCAAAATCAATACAGTATATATATTGTTTAATTTTTCTTTGTATGTGTTGTACCCTTAATTCATAGGTTTCAGTCATATTTAAGTGGTGTTTTAGTGCTTTGAGTATGTTTTATCTCTTTACTAGGAACATAGAAATTTGTTTACTGTTATTCAGGATTTGTCCACTGTCTTTTTTTCAGCTACTGCTTGACAGGATGCAGAGATAAAGCTGGCCAGAGAAAGTGCAGATTCAGAAAAGCTGAATTTGTAACTGTAAGTAAATAACATTCAGATACTGACATTTTTGGGGAAAGCCTTACCCTAATGTGGGTTATAGAGAACTGAGTGAAGGGAAGGCAAAGCAAGAAAGGAATATATGCTCTTTAAGGTTGTTCCCTTGCTGAAGCAATCTCGTAATACTATAAAACATCTAGAATCCAGTAAAGGAAGTTGACAGAGGTCTGTCTTCTCACCCAGGATTTAATTTCTCTCCCCATGAATTTACAGTATGCACTTTGCCCAAGCGTTTCATTTCAAGTGAGAATAGGATCTTATTCTAAAACTTAGTTAATACCTTTCAAAATATGCACTTTAGTTTTGGTATGGACCACACAAGCCTTATCGTTATGCTGATGCTGTAAGAAAGCATTCAGGATTGGGGTGGGATAAGTCTCTTTTTGTGACAGCATTTTAAAAGTATTATATAGTTTGTTCAGCTACTTTCACAAGCATGTGATTCCTTCGTAAGCAGAAGTCTGAAATGAGACTGGTTAACTGGAAGCTTTCTCAGGTACATTTTTTGCATAATGCAGGAAAAATAGTATATAATATAAATATAGAAATGAAAAGTATAAAATTTAATTGAGGATATAATAAAGCTTAAATTATTCAGTGAAAATCCACTTTTAATCAGTAAAGTTTGAAAACATTAAGTCCAGTTGCAGGTTGGTTTCAAGTGCTACATGTTTGGATAGAACATGCCATGAATATATGAGGAAAATAGACTTTCATACTTCAGAGCAAAAGCCTGTAATTGAGGTAAATTGAGATACTTGGGGTAACTTTCTGTAATGAAAAAAGGATCAGACCTATTTTATGCAAGCAGCCAGAAGAATTTGTGAGTGCTCATCCAGGTATATTCTCACTGGCCCACCTTAAAGAGGCCAGTGCTTTACACATCTCAGAACTGCTTGTGTTTTTGGAAAGTGAGTGCTGCTGCTGAAAGCTAAATGGCAGGGTGGAGGGAGGGAAACACTGTGTATCTAAAATACCAGCTTTATTATTACCTGCTTTATAGTACTGTTTAATTTTTCTGTCATTCTATAAACTACAGCTGTAAAGATACCTTCTCTGTTTCTGCTGCAGGCAGTGTTTTGATATTGCTGGCTTGCTGTTGAAGCCCTTGTGAGAGTTGGGGGCTGAATGTGCTATGGCCTCTCTGTCTTTTCTCCAAGAAACAAAATCGTGGTTTGAGCATGGGAGCCTGGGAAGCATCCTCTGAGCACTCTGCGCGTTGCTGTTTAACGGGCTCCCAGAGGTGGGTCGCATGTGGACGTGTCCTGCGCTGCTTGCGTGCAGGAGAAGCTTCCACGTGGGGAGGGTGCTGCTGTGAGATGAGGAAGCAGCAGCTGTGGTGCTGAACAAGGGGCTGAGAGCAGCTCACAGCAGTGTGAGGCTGCCAGGAGAGCCAGTTAATGGAGCGCGACTGGTGAGGGAGGAACAAAATCGCAGTGCTTGGCAGACAACCTGTCTAAGATGGTAATAGAGGCAGTCGTCACCTTGCCTCAGGATTTGCTTGTGCCAGTCATTCTGTGCTGCTTGTCAGGAGAAGATCAAAACAGGCATGACAGGCAAATAAATATGAGAATCTGAGCAAATAGTCCCGCTGCTGCGGGGATCCTGACTGGCAGGAGCTCACTGATACTGATGATTAAGGTTTTATTCTATGACTGTGCTCTGTGGGTTATTTCTTGTCATGCTCTGTGTTTCAGATTGCTTAGATAAGTCTCTCATAAGCTCCCTAAATCATATGGGCATTGAAGAATATTATTTTAACCTGCTGTGTTGCATCAGATAGCTCTCTAAATGCTTCTTCTGAAGGAGTTTCAGGGATAAAGCTTGAGGTTTAATGGACAGTGTGTTGACTAGGATTCAGTAGTTCAGGTAGTCTAACTTGCTGCTTTCATATTTTTTCTACTTTGAAGGGCCTATAGTCAGGATTAGACAGAAGAACAATCTAATTGATGTGAAGAGTTGTTTTAATTCCAAATTTTTATGCTTTAAAATAAGCAAAGTCTGTTAGGTCTTCATGTAACTATTAAAAAATGTAAGTGATATTTCATAGACTGATAACAATCTGTTACATAGATACTGTTTTCTTAAAACTAGGGTCTGATACTTGTTTCTGTTGTGTGTGTATAAAAAGTACATTTATGAGAGTTAGAGTAGCAAGTCTTTGGTTTTGGCTTTGATTTGGAAATCTGATGTTTCTGCAGTTCTCATCCTGGACCAGCTAGAAACCTGCCGAAAAACCCAGTTCCTTGAGAAGTGCAGGAGAGATTCCAGGGAAAGTCGTGTCTCCAAAGTGGGGAAGGTTGCAGTATGTTCAACTTTTGCTCAAACCAGTTTGTTCCTTTTCTGCTTTCCTTGAGAGCTTGACCAGGAGAAAACACCTGACTTGAAGACCTGATTTAAAAAATAAATAAAAAAAAGTTTTTTTCCCACATTCACCAGATTAATGGTTAAACTGTAATTGCTCAAAATCCTTCATACTGATTTAAACAGACTGTCCATTCCAGCATAAGGAATTTTTTGTGTGCTTTTTTAGTTGATGACACACAGAAATGATTTATATGTGAAAACTGAAAATTGTGATTAGATGTAGTATATTTTGCAGTGCCTGTGTATTATTCATACAAAACCATTTGAAAAAAAGCCTTTCCCTGCATGGCCATGATAGCGTAGTATGTACATACTTGACATTTTTGGAGGTTAAGACCTTCCCTTAGTTTTTCATCTCTGAGCTGTGAGAAATTTGAAGGACTCTTTGAGATCTTAGCAGTGAGCACAGTAGGCTGGTGCTCTGAATGAGACTGTCCGGCTGGTAACTCATGGAGCTGCCTGGCAGTCACATTTCATGTCCAGAACATATTATTTAGCTGCCTGATTGCTCAACATGATGGATCTTACTGCTTAATTGTAAGACTTGCATATACAACCAGACTTAAGTTGTGTTACTGCCTGTTAGTGTGCAGTTTCCCTATTCTTAAGTTTTAATGTCTGAATGAATATGCTAGTGCTATCTCCTCTTTACTCCATAGAAATCCAGTGTCTTTTTCAAGAAATATGGGTGGGTAGTCTTTGGACAAATACTCAAAGGTACTGCTTTCTCAAATTGATTCTACAGTTCTTCCTGCTAAGCTCATCCAGCTTGCAAACAGAGGATCTCTTTATTTCTTGATTCTGTGTAGAAGTCCTGCTGGTTTGGGGTTGGAAGGTTTTGGTGTGGAACCGGCACTGAGAGGTAGATGGAAGTGCTAATAATTTGTGAAGGATTTTGGGGGTATTTTTGATTAGCTCTGAGTTCATTTGCTTTATTTAATGCTGTTTAAAAGAAAAGTCTCTTCTACTGCCAAGCCGTTTCATTTCTTCCAGGGAACTTTTAATCATGAGGAAAAAGAAAAGGTTTCCTTTCTCTGTTTGCAGAAGGAGGCAGTAGGAGAATCATATTATGTCATGTTGATATGACTAGGTATGATTTAGTATTTTAAGTATTTTACAATTGCACACTTTATACAACAGCTATTCAGCCCATATTTTGAGTGAAGGAAATGGGTAAATGATATTATGGTAATTGTCATGTTTGAAGAAATGTCCCTCAGCTCTTGAAGCAATTCTCCCTCTCTTTTTAGTGGAAATGGCATTTCTGTGAATGGGTATCCTGCTGAATGAAAACAAAATTATTATCTTTCAATAATTGTGCCATAAGGCTTTCTGCACTTCCCTTGCACAGCATGCATTTGCCCTGACTGCAGCATATTAATGGCAATGAGGAAATGGTTCTGTAGCTGTTCTGTCAATTCTGGTGTGAAAAATGAATTTTAGCTTTGCTTTCTCACTCTTTAGAAGCTGTTGGAATTACATCTGAGGATCATTTCATTGGTGTTGGTTGTTCAGTGTGTTTTGACTTAAAGTATTTTTTTAATCTTGTATTTGATTTTGTGATGTGTGAGTCATTAATTATCTCTTATGAGGTTCTAGATATTTGTTCCTTCCCTCTCCTGTTGTTTGATATAGAAAGGAATGGCAGATGCTTTAATACATTAGTATTGCATAAGCATCTGCAGCCTGCTCAGTGAGATAAATGCAGCTTTCTGTAGATTACCATGGCATTTGATTAAGATACCACTTTGGTAAACACTCATGGGCCTTGGATCCTTCAGGGTCTTGCATATTTTAAGTTATTACTTGAGTATGGTTGTTTTCTGATCTTTTTAGCTCATTTCAATTAGTTTATTAATTTGTATGCGGATTTATACAGTTTAGCAATAGACTGCCTCTGGTACCTATAATATTATTTTTCTCTAAAAAATCACTCAGACCGTGTACCAGATAGTAAAGCTGTTGCCTTCCTTGTGCTCAGAGTTGCTCGTGTGCATTTTAACATTCTTGCAGCCACCTTGCTCCAAGGCTGCCCTCGGTAGTCCAAAGAAATCTGCAATCCTACCTGCAATTCCTCAGCTTTGAAGCTCTAGAAATAGCATTTTGTTGTACTGTTTATTTAACTGCTGTTAACTGCTATTTTTTTGCAATTAGGGGTTTGGGATTTTTTAGACCCTGAAATTAAAGGAAACCCCTAAATAAACAAATCCACCATAGATTAAGGTATATTTTAAAGCAAATTCATGGGTACTTTACACTTCTTGCAACAAAGTGACCTGTACAGTTTTCTTGCATGTAAGGCAGCCCTGTTTGCATATTAGGACATTGTGTAAGATGGGACTGTTCATGGGCTTGCAGGTGTGGCTTTAATTTAGACTAGAAGTAAGTTTTCATAGCTCCTGCCTATGTCTTTAACCAGTCATCTCACTCTCACAGCTCTGCACTTCTTGTTTAGTCAACAAAAGTTCCGGATTACACTAAAATAAATTGATAAGGATTAAATAATTTTACCTTATAATTCTACTGTCTAGTGAAATCAATCTTGTGATTAATTAGAGAAATAAAGCAGTCCTTTTGCTCTGCGGGCTCTGACTGGTGCCCTGCTTTCCATACTGCACCTCAAAGATACAACATCAGCAAAAATGTGGCTCCATCAGCTGTGCTCCAGCAGTTGCAGGGACTGAAAGGCGCATAGTTAGGACAGGGTTAATGACCTCAATCTCAGAGATGCTCACCCTGCATGCAGCCTGGAAGTCTGATTCAGATTATGCTGACTTCACTCTTTACTGGGATGCACCATGCTCCAAAGTTTGTGGTTCTGTACATGGAGAAGTATTTTAATGTTCTATATGGCTTTCCAGTCTACTTCCATTATAGTCATTCCTGAGCACACTTCTGCACATGTTTCCAGAGGCAAGCCTCTAGACGAATAAATGTATTTTTTATTTTTATTTTGAAAGATGGAGACTGGCAAGGTTAGTTTTGTACTTGGCGCTTGCAGAAGTTCATACTGTGGCATCAGGCTGTCTCAGAAAAGTCATGTGCGGAGGGGATTGATTCTTACAGGTGAAAATGTACTCAAGGAATGGAGCTGCCAGCCATAATCCTCATGCTTTATACAGGCATGTGACAAACTACATTTTACCTGCCCACTGCCTTTAGAGGAGAGAGAGAAATGAAATCACTGTTAGGAAGTCTCGGCCCTTTATCATCAACTTGCTGGCTACCAAGGGTTAAAAAGTTGTGAAGTGCCCAAGCTAGCTCCCACTACTAGTTTGACTTCTCGCTTCAGTATGAGTTGAATGACTTCCTGTAGAAAATAAAGCAACTTTAGAGCTGATGGATAAAGCTATATGACAAGGAAAAAAAGATTACTGGAATATTTGAAGTGTCTTCTCTCTGCCCTGAAAAGCTATAATTAACCTGTGGGGGACCAGAGCTCTGTATTATGAAAGAGTGAAAAGTATCCACACTATTTGTAGAAGCAAATGTGACATTACAAGCAGTGTGGCATTTTTAAGTATAGACTTTTAAGTCTTTCATTTTAAATGACAGTGGCATTATCTGTAACTGCGCAATATGCTGCTGTAAACCATCTTTACCATACTCTATATTACCTCTGTGGCTGTTTGTTCCTCAGGAGGATCTAAAAGAATAATTCAGATAAGTTTCATTTACTGTTGCTTTGCTCTTCATGGTAATATGCTTAGCTATCAGGTTAACACATACACTTTGCTCCCTTTTTCTTACATAAAAAGATTTAACAGGTCATAGAGGTACCTTCCAAAGACTGCAATACTGTGCAGATCTTGCAGTATTAATAACTTTTTTCTTTTTTGCCTTTTTTCTGTTTTGTGCTCAAACTTTTTTGCACTGACTTTTTTTAAATAACTTCTGACAGTATGTTGCTTTCAATCTATACCAAATCTATGCCTTCAGTCTAGAAACCAAATTATGTGCTTTTGATTCTTTGTTATATGTATAATATCTTAAACAAGAATCTTAGCATGAATAAATCATTCGAACTTCACTGGTGCTGAAAATCTGGCCCAGAATGTGTATGCTGAAATATTGAAATTACTTACCACTATTTACAGATGGAAATAAAAAACTATAGGCTCCAAATTTATATAATACCTAAAGAAAATACGAGGGAAGGTGGTTTTACTGTTTTGTGGAAAACTCAGTAGGTTTTTTCCTTTCAGATTTTATTAGAAACATTTTCTTAAAATATGCTTTTAGATAAGTAGTTATACAGAGAGTGTTTTAGACAAGTGAATGAAAGTGAACAGGTGTCATCCATAGCTCTGCAAAGTCCTGGAAAAAAAAGGAAATATACCAGGTCTTGTACAAGGAAATGCACAACCTAGTTTGGTTAAGTTTTGCTGTTGATTACACACTTCGTTTTAATAGAGATTACTGTATAATCTAATGTGTAAGAAGCATGGACTGTATATTTTATCTGACTGCTTACCCTTTGTTTTTTTTGCATCTGGTTCTCTGAAATCGAAAATTATATTCACAAGCTCTGCTGAAGTGTAATGTCAAAATATATGCTACTTTATCTCTCATATTTGAGGAGGGTGAATGTGCCCCTGGAACCAGCCAGGTTGTGGTGCTTTTTTTTTGTATATACCTTTATATATACACCTTTTTTAAATTTTTACTGGTAAGCATGGAGATTTCTTTGTTTTCCACTTATTCATTGTTAGCGCAGATAAGCTACATTCTGACCTTCTATTTGTGAATTGCATCAGCAGTGATAAGTTAATAGTCTAAAATCATGCATGAGCTTTCCTTTTTATCATTTTTTTGTCTTTTTCTAATAAATCTAGAAGATTCTGGCACATTTGTTTACATGTTTGACAGTCTGTTGAAAAGATTCAGTCATCCAGTCAAGGATGAAAAGCAGCGACTTACAGGGCCACTCACAAGCCATGAGCAACAAATATCAAGTATCAAGAATGAGCAGTAGAAAGCAAGTAACCTAGGTAGTGAATAGCTGCATATAATGAATGTGTTCAGAAATATCATAAGTGTTTCAAAAAAAGCATTGTCACTTTTGCGTAATTGTTTCCATACTGTTAGATCTCAATGATAACTATGAACAGTATTTCAAATTATGTATTTACTGAAAGTTAAACCTAAATGCCAAGCTTGTCCTTTGAATTTTTCATTTGTAGCAAGTACTTTAAAAAGAATTCCTGGTATTACAGAGCAGTAACAGTTTTGTCAGTGACCACTGTTCATGAATTTCTGGACTTAATAGACTTTTAATAGATCTTTCTAAAGTTCAGCAATGCAACATGGGGCACATACCCTGGCTCCAAGACTAGCTACAGGCTCTGGTGGAAGATTAGGGCATGGTATAAGTCACATGGCTCTGCTCTACCAAGCATCCACTCTGCTGGGAGTAGCTTCTGGTCTATGTATGTGGGATTTCTTTTAGCGAGAAGCCAAGGATTGAAGGTGGTGATGGGGAGGTGTGTGGGCTCGCCTTGCTTGGCCCTGGGAATCAGGAGGATGGGAAGCACTCTGAGCTCTGTCCAGCCAAAAAATGGTGACATCTCAGCAGGTGAGGCTCAACTAGTCCGTGTTTGGGCAGTTGTTCTGTCTTTCAGTCTGTGCTCCACTCATTAACTTCCTTTTTACTCTGCTCTTTACCCTAGCAAAGGAAGTGGAGAATCTTCTTCAGTAGGATTTTTCATCTCTACAGGAAAAAACTCAACTTACCTGACCCTAAATTATCCTAAAGATAAGAAAATCCGTCATTCTATATCTTAGTGTCTCTGAATACCTATTTTTATGTATGCATTAAGGCAATAGGCAGATCCAAGTTGGTAAGAGGGGCAACATTTTTTTCCAAAGAGTGACACTTTGTACTTTTTCCACAAACACCAGAAATAATTATGAACTGATACTGGTAGATTCAATGAGAATATAAAACTGCATGATTTCAAAAGTATCTTTCTGTTTTTGTGATAATGGCTGCTTTTAAACTATGAGGGATGGCAAACTACCTGCAATAAAAAGGCCAAAGTATTTCAGTACTGAGAGGAGAAAATCTGTGGAAGGAAAGGGGAGCAAAGATGAGAAGCATGAGATCAAATAGCTCAACTTCAATGTCTTGAATAATTAAACTATTTGTAAGCATCTGGAAGGTAATAAAGAAATCTGTCACAGGCAACATGGCTTTGTCAAGAACAGGCTAATTTCCTTTTGACATATTAACAGGCCTTGCCATGAGTTATAAAGCAATAGAAGTCATACATCTTGAGTGTAGAAAGAGGCATGTCTCCCTTGTGACATTTTCATAAATAAGCAGAGGAAACATGTTCTAAATGAAGCTATTAGAAGGTATATGCAAAACTCATTGTACTCAAAGGGTGCTTATCAGTGGTTTGCTGTCAAAGCAGAAGGAGCATTTTCGGGAGGTTGTTTCTGGGAGCTTAGGGAAGAAGTAAATAATGGAATAAAGAACATGCCTGTAAAAGATGTAGACATATTGGAGGGCAGGACTTGAATTTGAAATATTCTTGCCAACTTAAAAAAAAAAAAAAAAAAAAAAGTTAGTGATAAATATAGTATCCTAAGCTTAAGCAGAGGTTACCAACCACACGAGTTCTTTTTGGAAAACAAGTTGAAGGAAGCCCTGTGACTTGGGTGTCAGGTAACAGCATCCTGTTGTTGCAGTAAGCAGCAGGAAGACCTGAAGGATTGTCTGGCAAAGAAAAAGTTGCCTTTTGTTCTTCCCAGTTGTATTAGGGCATCAGCAAGAGCGGAGCATCCTGAGACATGATGCTACAGATGGTGTGAGAGCAGAGGCACTGAACAGTGGGCTGAAGACAATTCAGTGAAAGAGCTGGAGTAATTTAATGGAAGATGAGGTTGCAAAATGCAAGGAGCAGTAGAATGAATTTAGGTGATCTCTTAGGCTCCCTGTTAGCTCTGTTTACCATGATTATGGGCAAGCATTTCAGCAAGAGATCTTTGCTGCTAACAGTTTCAGAATGTAAGTGGAATATTATATTTTCATTGCATTTCTATTGCAGTAATTGCATGTGCACATGCTAGTCCATATGTTCTCTGGGTTACTTTTTTTTTCAAAGCTTTAACTTAGTGCTTGCTTAGTGTTTGTGCTAAAATTATTAAACCTGAAACCTGTTCCTGTTTGGAACTTCCATTTGGTCTGCTGGTGGGATGCCACAGTACAAGTTAAAAATTTGCCCTCAGATTAGGAACCTGAGTCCTAGCCTAGTGTAAATATAGAAATAAAGATAAGAATAAATATTAAAATTAAAAGGTGTGCTTCGCAATAAATTCAAGCAAATTACAGTATTCTAAAATCTTTTTTAAAGAATACAACTATTAAAATTACAGTGTATCAGAAATTACACTTGCAAATTGATCTAATTCTCCTTTTGTTGAAGTTGGGCAAAGGATGAGCTTTACATCTTTCAAGTATTCTTAATACTTCCTCTGACTGCAGTGGGAGTTAGATTTTTGGTTTAAGTTGACACAGATTTCTAATAGTGAATGGTGTTAGTTCATCAAAGAGTAATTGATGTTCACAATTAGTTTCTAACTAGATAGACTAGCTGGCAAGCTGTTGATGATATATAGCAGAGGAAACATCTCAATCTGTAATTTGTAAGTTTTTGTAAACAAGAATTTCTTTTTGTTAGGATAACAATTTCTTTTTTGAGAATAAGATGCCTCTGGAGAGTCTGTCCAACTTTTTAGGTAGAAGCTGAGGATCTAAGTTCTATCATTGATATTTGATATTGAGTAACTAAAATGTCCAGTTAAAACTAACATTTTGTACCTACTCTAATGAGCAATAACAAGATAAGAGTCAGCCTGTTTACCTTTGTGGATGCTTTAGTTAGTTGACAATTCCATTACAATTAGAAAAGGACTCAGTTTATCTATTTTCTAGTATCCCATTGCATCGCGCTGCACCCCATCTCATTGACATTTGAAAAGACTTTGTCAACTCTCAGATAAAACCAGTTGTGAGCGATGAACGCATTCTTGAAGTGCTGCAGGAAATTCTTCTCACTACAGAAGTACTTTGCTTTTTTGGCAAAAGGAAATATTTCTTCCATCCTCTGGAGTGTGCAGAGGGTGGTAGCAAGAGGACCTTTCCTTGCGTGCTCCTCTGCATGCACAGGTGTGTGGCCAGGCCTTGCTCCCTGCTACTGATGCTGCCCTGGAAGAGGGGCTGAGCTGGGTGTTGGAGCGGGGTGAGGGGAAGCAGGGTGCTAGATGAAAGAGCTGGAGGCAACGGGCTCATATGAAGAGGTCTTTAATAATCTATGTTTCGGTTGTAGCTTGTAGTTGTTTTCTCTTTTGCTCAGATTTTCATCTTAAAGGATGGAGTAGAAGCGTCAAATGGTTGTGATTCTTCTGCTGGTCCCATCTCAAGCACGTGCAAGTCTAGTGGCTGCAGTAAGTTAAGCTCATTGCACACAGTCTCCTTGTCAGAGACTGCTAAGTTTGAAGGGGTTGGGGATGTGCTCCGTACTCCTTTAATAAGATTTTAACTAAGTGGAAGATTCCGAGAACCTACATGTTCATTTTAGGACTTTTTTTAATATCTGGAAAGTATATTAACTGAGTGGTTACAGAGTTGTTAACAAGTGGGTGATAACTTCAAGATTAGACAGGACGAAAAATTTCAGGGAGGTCATGAAGGTAGGAGAATGAACAACAAAAGATGATACATGGAATTTCATGATAAGCTGCATTGTAAAAAAAAAAAAAAAAAAAAAAAAAAAAGTGGTAGGAATTACTTAGGAAGTCTACTGTACTCTAAATTAAATGTAATAACACAAGAAAAATGATAAGGGTCAGTATGGGTAATGGACTGTAGACTTTTGTTCCCTTTTGAGTGAGAAGTGAAGTGTCATGACGTTTAAAGCATTAATATGATATTACTGCCTCATTGTGTGAATCACTGGTACATTTGTCTCACAGGTGGTCAAAGAAATCCTGAGGGACATGTTGAGACACTGGTCGGTGCTGGCATCAGCCTTTGAAGGGAGGAGAGAGAAAGCCAGGGACATGGCAGAGGAAATAGTTATGTGTGGTTTAGAGAAAGATGTTATAGTGTCCCATAGGCTGAGAACAAGGAGCATGGAAAGGCTGCACGCTTCAAACCGTCTAACCCACTGGTGCTCTGGTCACCATGGGGTGTCCTTGTGCCTCGGCAGTGCCTCTATCTGAATCTGGCATGCAGACATTTAACCCTCTCCCTTACATGCATTTACGCTCCTCTGGGTAACCTATTTGACTAGACAGATTGTGTGTACACAGTAGAAGACTTTAAGTAGAAAAATATAATACTGCAGCATTTTCTTAAATGTCTGTTGCACTACTCTGGTTGAGTGTTCTTGGTAGCATCTGGATCACCAGTACTAGTTACCTCCAAGGGGCAAGAGCCGAGGTGGTCAGGTGTAGGCTACTGAGAATGGTCTTTGAATCAAAACCAATGTGTGTTTCAGCTGCTAGTGTAGCATATGTTTAGTCAATGCATCATTTTCTGCCTGTATAGGCTGTTAGGCAGGATATCTCAGTTGAGAAAAGTTAATTCTGTGTCCCCAGTGGCGCAGAGTCAGCAGTGCGGTGCTGTGTTTCCGTGACAGGCCTGCTGCCCGGGCTGAGCTGAGTGCTGCGGGGGAGCGAGCGCAGCGTCGCGTTGTGGTGCAGGGACGGTGCCCTGGTGCAGGGACGGTGCCCTGGTGCAGGGACGGTGCCCTGGTGCAGGGAGGGGTTTGCGCTGCCTGGTCCGTAGCCTGTGTTCACCTGCCACGAAGATCTCTGCAGGACAGTTATATTTGAGACAAGCATGACTGGTGGTAGTAACTTTGACTAAATTAGATGTAAGTATATCTAAAACATGATGTCTTCTTGGCTTTTAAATATTTCCTTAGATGGCACAACGTAATGCGTCGTCTTACTAAATGGTAGGTACTTATGGACTCCTCTTGCTAGCTCCGAGGCTGTGCTTTCGTGTTTATGACTGAAATTGAAAGCTGAATCCTGTTTTATCTTGTAGTCAGCTTCAGGTGGATATTTCAAGCAACAAATGCACAAATATTTTGCAACTAAAATATCACAGTTATGACTAAATGTATCTGAGAATCAGACAAATCAAGAAAATAAGCTGCCAGGAAATCATATTTGTTCTGCTAAAGTTCATTCTAGCCCCTATAATATATTCAAAATTTCTGTCTAGTCTGTTTTTAAGATTCAGCTATAGGATTTCTATTACCTTTCTTTTGTGGATGTCAGGTTTTTTTTCTTTTCTGACTTGGGTGGTCATTTATTGGCATAGTGGCTGTTTTAAAAAGACATTTTTGCAGTGTGTATCCAAGCTTTATTTTGTTTGCATGCTATGTCTATGGTAATTCTCTGTTAGTGTTTGACTGAAAAACTGATCATTTTATGTGCTGCTAACCTGCTTTCTAGCATAGATGTGAAATAAAAATGTCAATCTGAGGACTTCTGTCATTTTACCAGAACTGAAGAATTTGCAATAGGCTTCATGTAAAGACTTGCAATGTATTACAAACCCTGTCTGCACAAACCCTGTATGCATAAAAAGTCCTGTTTCCCTAAAGCTGTTGAGTAAATGTTTGTGTAGGTAATTGCATTTGCAGTTGTTTAGTTTGCCGCCAACTTTAGGTATCATAGGAGATTTAACCCTGCTGCAAATCCGGGGCTTACTTGATTGTCCCAAGCTCTCCTGAGACGGCCCAACACAAACTCATAACAGTGTGACCAAGTTCTGCTTCAGGGGCTTATTTTCCAGCCTGGCTTTCACTGGTGTGCTGAAATACTCTCTAGGACATTAAAAAATATTTCTAGCAATAATGAAAATCTCAACTTAAAGTCCAGTTTTACTTTGATAGTTAGAAAATAGGCAGATAGGCAGAAATTTGTGCTGGCTTTTACAAACTGAAACATTCTCACCGTCCATAAAAATAGCTAAGTTTTACCCGCTTTGCTTTGCTTGAGCTAACATGGCACCCTATAATGCAATACATTGCTATACATCCTCTATATATGTTGCCAGTGTGGTTATACATAATATGTCAGTAGTAAATTTTGAATTCTTTGATTTTGTTAAAGAACAACAGGGTTACGAAGGAAAAACTTTGTGGGAATGCAATTTCACTTCCTCTCAGAAAAGTAATTTTAAAATAGAAGTTACATTGTTTTCTACTTTTTGCTATTAGTAGATCTCTTGGCTACAGTTTCCTTGGAAACATCATATTGTAAAAGGATAAGAATATATGGAACACTTTCTTGCACCCACTGATAACATCTGGAAAAATGATGCTGCTGATAGCAGTGGAGAAACTTTCAATTTAGTTGGAGCAGAAGCCTGATAAGTTTGGAGAGTGGAGACATCTGGGCTGGGAACATGAGCAGCTGAGTTTCATGCCTTCAAACTTTGAAACTTCAGCCTTGTAAGACAAATTTAGTGGGGAGGATTTTAATCACACATCATTTTATCAACTAGCTAAAGTTCTCATTACAGGACAGTTTGAATATAATTATTAGAATAACTGCATGTATAATGCAAACAAAATATGCAATATTTACATCTGCACTCAATGCCTAATTATTATTTACAGATCTCATGATTTTAACAAAGTTGAAGAAAGCATGGTAAATTCAGTTCAGCCTTTTCGAAAGGCTAAAATCAAAGAAGCATTATTGCTATTAATCACTGTGCCTTTAAATTTCTTAGCTAACCCCCACTTGCTTTGCTTTGTGTAAATCCTCAAGAACTTGTCATGTGAAGCTATTAAGTGTTGTGTGGCATCCTGGAATACATGGATTTTTTTCGTTTGTTTGCTTTTTAACTCTAAAAAGACACAAATCTACACTGTGCTACAGATCTGTACTGGATCTTATGAAAACCACAAACTTTCTCCAGTGTTTTGGCACTTCAAAATCTGTCTGTAAGAACTGTATGTAGGTGGCTCTGTTGAAATTGGGATACTTCGATGGGACTGTCCCAAAGGGTAGAAATGGCTGTATATTGCACTGCTGTGCTAGCCCATGCTCGAAAATAGTAGTAGTAGAGTAACCCTATCACTGGCGAGGCTGTTGAGTGTTGTTTATTCTATTACCTCAATTTCAGGAGGTAATACAATCACTGTTTTGCTGTTTTGTTCATGAAGGGATTTGATTTTATATAGTGTGCTATTTGTGCTCGGTTAAAAGCAGCGCCCTGTTCTGAGTGTAAGGCTTACTGCCCACAACAGTCAGTCCTTCCAGTGATGACAGCAGCAGCAGAAGCAGCTCTGGTTTTGTATACGGGGAAACCTCAGTGAACAAAGCCTTCAACCAGTGTCCTGCGGATGGACAAAATAACACAGAAATGGGCAAAACCCATCAACAGATGAATTACTATCCTCAGGTGAAATTATGTATAATTTGCGATATTAAGCACTCTCCAAGTTTTAAGGAACTAATTAACAAAACAAACACATGCCAATTGCATGTCATATGAAATGCATCTACCATTGTTTCTTGTAGTGTTTTTTTAATTTGATTTTCAAGTTTTTTGATCTTTTTCTCTCAGAAAATAACCAATCTGATCAACAACAGAGCAGTGTCAGAGCTTCCACTGTGCTGTGTAGCCACATCATCATTCTAAAACAAGTTGCTTTAGAATAATTTGCTTTGAATTTGTAACTGGTAAATAGTGGTATGTGGAAAACCACTCAAATGGCTCCAGGTCCCTGGCTTGTAGCAAAGTGAAGGAGAAGGTGATTGGCAGCTGTCTGATCCTTCCCTTGCTTGGGATAAAAGGGTCTTAAAAAGTAATAAGGTAGCAATGCAAGGAAAAAGCTTAGAGAAAGCAATGTTTAAAATTGCATTAGAGGCTACAGGAAATACTGTGGAGGTTGAGCTGGGAATGCTTTAAAAGACTAGATAAGACAAATAGGATTTCAGCGTCCTACTAGGAAGGGGGAAAATAGTGTTAGCAGCATTGGCTTTTTGTTGTTTTTTTTTCTTTCTTTTTTTTTTTTTCCCCCCCTATATACTTTTCACTTAGTTCGTTCCTGCTGCTTTTCTCAAGACACCTGCCCTGTCCCAAACGCCCCCCAGGAGTCAGTGGGCTGGTTTGTTCCAGGCTGCAGCAGCATGGTCTCTGGACATGTCCTGTGGCGCCGGGTGAGGCCTGTTAGTCGAGGGGAACCCGTGCGGCTCGCTTGCGTCTCGCGGCTGTAGCAGCGTTAGGCAGAATGCTGCTGGTTTGATTGCCAGGCCAGCACGAATGACACGAACTTTCTGAAGCTGCTGTGTCCAGCTGAGCCCTTGGAGATGGGAGCTGCCATGCTTATCTGTGGTGGTGCGGTGAGACCCTGCGTGCGGTTAATGTAGGGCATTATGGCTCTCCTGAAATCCAGGGCTAAACAAACCATTTATCTTAGATGGAGATCAGACCCAGCATGCACAGGGGTAAGCGTATGAAGATTGCTCTCGACATTGCCTCGTGCACAGGGAAAAGGGAGCCAACTTAAAGTTTCAGTTTAAAGAGACTTCAAATAAGTAGAAGGTTGATGTGTTACAGCAGCGGAGAAGAGCAGTATTTGAATTGTTGATAACATGCCATCAGAGATTTGGGCTCTTTATCAAGCCCAGTTGATAAGAAGGAACAAAGAGAAACAAAACCTAAAGTGAAGTCCCAATTAAAAAATAAGAGTAAGCTTTTCTGTACAGTTTCCTTTGAAAAATGTTCTATAACTTCCTCTGGAATATGTTACATCTCTACACAGAACTTTTATCTCTGAATTTGTAATTATACCTGGATATTGCAGGGACTGCAACTCACATTTCTTCTTAGAGCAAACTTAGAAACGTAGAACATGGTTTATGAGGTGATCCCAGCCCTCAGCATCACTGTTTGCTTCTTCCTTCCAGAGTCTGCTTCTCCCCTTTAGTTTTAATCCTGGAAAGTCTGGGGACTCTGGCTTTTGGCTGTCTTATAAATGGCTTTTTCCTATTAGAATCAACTCTGATTGTCACTGCTTAATAAGAGAAGCAAAAGTTCACTTAGTTACCCAGACAGTGGTAAAAATTGGATTTCATATGCAGGATTCTTTATTCAATCAGTAAAAATAAAGCAAAACACTGTATGCCAGTGGTGAAGAAACATATGTTAAGGTCCAACTCTCTAGCAACACAAACTCCCCCCAAATGAACCCATGGGATCCCTTTAGCTATGTCTTTTTAATCAGTTATGTTTAACAAATCCTGGTATGTTGTACCATTTATTAGCTGTAGGCTGTCTTCTGTCATGCAACTTTTACACTTTTATTGATTAACTGATTTGGCCAAAAGTCAAATAGGTCTTCATTCATTTGATATGTCTTCAAATGGTATGTATACTCTTCCATGATGCACATCCTTACTATATAATATGACTGGTGTCTTATGGGGTTCCTTGCTGATTCATTGCTGGATCATACACTTGCTCGTAGTCTCTAACCCCATGTTTTGTCAGTTGTCCTTTTAAGCACCCACTGCTTCAGCAGTTCAGCAGCTTCACAGGGGATTTTGTGTAAGTGTGGCTGATTGCAAAATGTTTTGGAGGGCCTCCCTAAACGGTGCAGGTGGGAAGTGTTCTGCTGCATGCTGTGTTGGGAAGGCTGCTGGCTGTGCTCCTTCCCTGTGCCCATGGCAGCACAGAAAAGTGAGCAGGAAGGTTTTACAGGTGCAAAGGATTCTTCCAAATGGGGGAAATGTTCAGCTCAGCTGCCCAGTGTATTTGCAATTATGTAGCTAACACCATGTATTATAAAGTATATTTAGCAGGTAGGAAATGAAGAAAAAAAAAAAAAAAAAAAAGATGGGTACAATAAGTGCAGCCCATGTTTTGCTGAATCACCTTCCCTAGTGGAACCCTGGTTTAAAGATTGCTGAAGCAAAATCTTTGGGGTAGTGGGGAAAAGGGTAGTGTGTTTTTTTTTTTTTTTTTTTTTTTTTTTAAATCTGTGATTGCTTTAATTGAATGTTCTGGAAACTTGCTTTCCATTTCATGTTGCTTATTTGAATTTAATCAAGGGAGTATCGGAGTATGAAAATATTTGGTTGTGATATTGTTGGGGAATTTCAGCTTTAAGTTTAACAATACTACTTGAGCTCATGTTGAGAATAGAAGTATCCATGGAAACAGAGCAGTAATTCATAAACTGTCGAGGCCGTGTAGAGTGTCTCTATCACAAATATGTTTTGGGAAGAAAATCAAGAAGCTTTTCACGTCAGAACGTAGCATAGTTAAAGAGTTTGCCTGTCTTAAGATGAAGATTTGAGCTATCTCAGGATATAGAGGGTTGTTCAGTATTTTGTTCCTTAAAGAGGCAAGAAAATCAAACTAGAATTTCAACCCCCCCCCCCCCAATCCAAGTAGATAACATCACAGGAAAAAATGCTTGAAGATGAATTTTGGTGTGAAATAAGAGGAAAACTAATAAAACTGCTTTATTGAGTCTTTCCCCCCACCCTTTTATCAGATATTAGTGAAATAAGTAGAAAAAGGAATATTCTGCTGGTGCATGTCCATGCTGTAGCCTGTGTTCCTGTTCACATTCCAATAACTGAACGTGTATCAGTTTGAGCAGGGTAGCGTGATAACAAATGGTAATTGAAGTATTCCAGGCCTTGCTATCTAGAATGTTTTTTTTCTTTGCAGTTTATTAAGCACCTGTGAACGTATATTATTTGGTATGAAGTTAAACATCAAGTCAGTAAACATCAGTCAGTTCTGTTGGTCAAGATGAAAAAAAACTGTTCTGTTTCTCTAAAACTGTAATCAGTAAAATGGGATTGTAGGCTTTTACTGGTCAGTGAATACCACATTTTCAGAAAGGTGCTTGTTCTTCATTTTCTGTCTAAACAAGTAGTATCTACCTAGGTAATCAAATTGACTTTCTAAAATGCCAGCAGCTTTAAACATGGCTCTCAGTGAGCGCTGCGGGCATTCCTCTGCACACATACTGCTTGTTTTGCTTTCAATTTGGATGTTGCAAATACTGATACGCTGTGTTGGTATCTGGTAGCTTGTTCTGATGTTTCTGGTGTACTGATAAATAATTTCTTAAGCATACTTTCCTTCATCTGAAGAATGGCCCACGTGCTGAACTTCAACATGTTTTTTCAAGTACCCTTCATCTTACATTGTTAAGATAAGCTGCTTTTGAGATAGACCAGGTCAGAAAAGTTTTAGAGGAAATTTTGAATGAGATGAACACCTTTTCTTGATGACTATGTATCAAAAATAGCTTTTCCAAATCACTTTCAATGTGGATAGAATAAGCTTGGCTGTCACAGTTCAAGCATACAGTGTCTGAAGTAGAAACAACTTATTAAATGAGAGTTTTAAGAAGGGGCAGTTTAGCTGATAAACCAACATTGAAATCTATTGTATTTGGAAACTACCACTATATCCCCTTGATAGCATTTTGGCATTAGCAAATGGTGTTATACAGTAATTTATTTCCAGTGAAATACAAGTTTGGATTTTTCAGTTCTTTCACTTTATTGGGACATCTGAAAGGAAGTGTTTGAAAAATAGAAAATGAATTATAACATTCTGTTGCATCTGCCTTCAGCCAGTCCTCAAAAGTGGATGAACAGACCAATCAGCAAGACCTTAGATCAAATGATAAAATATGATCCCTGTTAATGATGATAAGATATATAGTAGTAAAGTGTAGAATATCAGATGAGCCATCTGCATATGTACATTTTTCTTTTTTTCATTTCTGGTAGGTATTTGTACTTGCCTCTATTGGGAGCTTGGAAAAATACTGTCTCACTGTTAGTATTTGTGTCTTCTATCCATGTGCTGAACCAAACCCTGATGTAGTTGCATTTTCCTTCCCACCAGATTTCTGTGTGCATCACCTCTTCTGCAGGCATCACTTTCCATGGCATAGGATTCATTCTGAAGTTTTCCTTCTGTACGCTGAGCCTACAATGCTTTGCTACGGTTCCAAATAAGCGCTGGTTGTTTGTACTTGGAGTTAGATTATCTCACCTTTGTCATGTTTCTGATCACCTCCCACAAGGCATTAATGTCCTCCCTTATCTTTGAAGGACAATCTTCTATGCAGCCAAATCTATTTCAAGGTATCTTTTATTTGTGTCTATATTTTGAATTCCTCAAAAAAAATCTTTATCTCTGGTTTACCAATTTCATTCAGTTCTTTATAATAACAAAACTTACACAAAGAGGTGTAATTGCTTGCAAAGGATATTGTCCTAATCATCACTAACTCTTCTTAGGTTCAGATAGTATGATAGTTCTGGACATTACTGATGTGTGTTGTACTAATGAGTATGGTTGAGCTGTTGGGTAGGCTTGCCTTTAAGTATCCAGTTATGCTGGTTCATAAATCTTATTAATAGTTTCCCACCCAGGATGATTTCAGAATCTTTGCCTGTTTCACTTTCTTGTGGATGATTTTATGCCTGGTTCCTGTTAGAAGAGTGCTCCTTAGGTCAATCCCAGTCCTTTAATTTTTCTAGAAACATACTGAAATCCTCCATATAATAAAGACTTTCAGACTTTTCTCTTGCCTGTTTTGCACGGTGTTTACTGATTTTGTAGATGAGAAGTGGTAATAATATTCCAATCATTTTCTTTTAAAGGTGTTTAAAAGTAGCAAGGCAAGAAGCGTATGAGTAAATATTTGAAGTATCTCTCCAGAACTACAACCTAGTACATGCTCTATGCTAACTCTAGCAGCAATCTTAATGAATGGTAATTCAGTGATATGAAAAACATAGCCTCTCTGAACAAACAAGTATTAGTCATGTTCAGGCCATCAGTCTGAAAAATTTTGAAGTCCTTTGTAGTCACGTAGAATCCATTCATTAAAACAAATCAGTCTTCCTGAGTTATGGACTTGGTCGCTAAGGAAAATATAAAGAACAAGTCAGTGCAATTTATCGATTGTAAACAGCTACATTTGTATCACTGGCAATAAAAAACCACAAGGTTTATTTTCCCATTCTCAGATATGGCAGCTTAATGATTCTTCACACATAGTCCTTCAATAATAACTGATAAACCAGCTCATCAATATCTGTTTAATGGCTTTAATTTGTTTACTGATTCATGGTGTCTCTATAGGCTTCTGTATTCCTTACTGCAACTCATGCTTACCTCACACTTTTGCTGCTATAATGGTGAGTGTTGAGGCTGCTTTGGTTAAACTTTTGTTACTCCTCAAGGTTCCTTTCACCTTTTATTTCTTCAAGTGCTGTTCAGTTTGTTTGACAGTGAACTTGGAGAATTTCAGCCATCAACATGCAACGTTTAATGCAAAACACTGAAGAGTCAGTAGATCAGTGCTTATCTGTCTATTTATGCTATGAAGGCTGTGCTAATATCATTTATGCAGGAGTGTTTGTTTTCAGTCTAGGTTTGAGCACAAATAACAGTGCTGTTGTAGGCGGTTGGGCTTCAGTACTTTCCAGCTCTGGTTTCCAGTGGGAGCAGGAACACAAGAGATTTGCGTTCTAGAAAAGCAGCTCACAGGCACCACGCACTTCCAACTTTCACAAGAATTCTTCTTTAATGCATTATGGTCAGTACTATTGCAGATTTTCATACCCAACGTGCTTTATTGTGGCTTAACTTACTGCTTGTGTAAATTCTCTGTTCAATAGTATTGGTTGGGGATGTTGCAAAGATGGCCATTAGCAGTCTGTTAGAAAAGATGGCATTTTACATCTACAGAATCCCTGATTTCCACACATTTTTATTAGAAGAGAGTAAGGAACCCGATCCCTTACATTCCTACTTGCAAATATTTACTGGAATTAAAAAAAAAAAAGTTATGTACACTAGGGGTTTTGCAATGGCATAACTTCTTGATGCTTTTGTTACAAGAGGAAAAAGAAAGTTTCGTTATATATGGCAAAACTGTTTGGTGTGTCAGAGAAAGCAGGGGCAAGGAAGCTTTTATTAGAAGACGTGTGGCTCTGAACGCTGTAGCAGCAGCCACTTGTACATGTGCACTGTCTGTATCGTGGCGCTCTTCACAGGGGCACCGACCTCATGAGAGTGACTTCCAGGTACCATGGGCAGGGATTTTCAGGGCATTGATAGGAGTCCTGTATTTTTCAGAAGACAACTGCGAATGAGAAGATTTAAATGGAGAGATGGTCATGATGTGATCTCAAGGTGAGGTAGCGCATTTCTGGTCCTTGATGTCTGAATGCTGACAATCCCGTGTAGTTAAGTGTAACTCTTGTTCCACCGGAAGCAATAAAGCTTTTTGCTGTGAAAGCACAGATCAACTCCTGTCAGATTTCACCTACAAGATGTGTTAAAGGCTCAGTTTCTCCACCCCCTGTTTCTGGTGCTCAGTGGGTCTGAAGGGGATTTCAAAGGCAGGAAATAATCCTTCTGCTTTCTCCTCTGGCTCTTTAAGTAGTAAAAAACAATTTGTTAACAGGCTTCTGCCTTTTCCCTGTGGTGCCCTCCTAGTTGTAAGTAAACCTAAACACAGACTTTTATTGCTAAATCTTAAAAACAAACAGATGAAAATACCAGCAGGAAGCAGGGGAGCTACCTGTGCGATTACAGTATGGCTCCCAGTCAGCTTTGTAAGCTCTTGGACGCCAATACAGCGTGATCACCTTCACAGCAATATTTAACAGTGTTTTATATACGTGCATAATCATGAGTTTGAATTTAGTAGCAATAACATCTTGCAAAATGCTCCTTGTCAAACAAGTTGCATCGCCACCACTGGAGGAATAAATTCAGTTTAAATCACTTGCGGTGTGACAGTGATTGATCACACAATTTGGAAGTAGCAGGTTTTGGGTGCCCAGGCAAACATGTTTCTTCCCCCTGGTGCAGCGCGTTGCCCTTGGACTCCTCGGGGTGTCTGGGTGAGGAGGGGAGGAGAAGCAGAGGGCTTCACTCAGAAGGCAGCAGCCACAAGTAGCAATAACTGATGCTGTCGTACCAGTGGAAAACATGTAAACACTGGTTCAACCAGCTGAGAATCTGACACAGTTTGTCTATAATTTGTTATCTATCTAACCTACTTTAGACAGCTACCTTTAAGAAGCAGTAGCCTTAGGCTTGTAGACATTTGCATTTTCTGTAGCATTTTGACTGTGTAGGTAACAGTCCTTTTATGTATCCATCCCTATACAAGATGTTCAAGTACTCACTTTTATTGGCCATCAGCCAGGCTAACTCCACTGAAGAGGGTGCTATTTCAGAGCTGTTAAAGTTGCTGTGTTCTGCTGATCCACAGAGTAATTACCTCTTGATTTAAAATACCATGAGCATCATGCCTGTATAATTCTGATCCTGATAAAGATTTAAAACAGATTGTTTCTCAGTTTAGTAAACTGGGTAAGCTTAGCCTCAAGAATAAACTTTCAACTCACGCCTCTCCCGCAACATAAAAATGCTTTAAAATTCATTTGGCTCAAAGCTCTAGTGTATGTGCTTGTTTTGGCTTTTTGTTATTTGATTTCTAGCAGAACGTTGTAAAGTTTATGTAATTTTGGGCCTACCAGTTAATGTGTCCCCTGCAGGCAGACTCCATATGAATTAGAAAGAAATTCAATTACCGAACTACTGATAACTTATCTCAACAGAATGCAAATGGATTAAGATGGTTAAATGCTCACTCTTATAAATGTACCATTTAACTGGAAAACATGCTTTTTAGAAAAACAACTACACAACAAGCTATTCTCATGTTTTATGCTTTTATGTATTTTATGCATTTCATATTAGGCTATTTACAAAGCATCCTATAGTGGTCTTTGTTAAAATAAATTAGAATTAAGAACTGAGAAACTGTTTTACAAACATGCCAATCAATCTTTTGTGTTTCCTTAAAGATAAAGTGGGAATGTGTCCCTCTTGAAAGTGAAAATTACAGCTTTGATTAGCAAAAACGCATGATTCTTTTATATACAATTATTTTTCCAAGACATTATTCACTATAGTAGTAAAAAATCAGACTTTGTTATATATAAAATATGGCTGACTGTTGGTGTGGTGATTGTTTTCTGTATATGGGACAGTTAGCTATTTTTTTTTTCCTGTTTAAAAAAAAAACAAAAAAAAACACCTTTCATGTGTCTATTTCCTGAGTTGATGGTAATTTTTATAGCAATTTATTGAAATTGTTAATCTTTGTCTTCCAGCCTTTGTTAATTTGATGTATTCAGAAATTGGTCTGTGACTGATGTTGCTCATGTTTACAACCAATGCAGGCCATATGTTTGTTAGCAAACTAATAAAACATGCATTGATAACATACAATTGTATTTCTGTGCAGCGCCTTTACTATATGCTCATATTGTCTTCCCTGGTGCATTTTTCTGGAAAAAAAAAAAAAAAAAGAGAATTTTAATTTTAAAAATGAGAATTTTGTTATTGGCTTTATAGGTACCTTTTAGGAGATTGGCTGTTACATAGTCTTGGGATTCTTAATGTTTAGACTAATTTGAACATAAAGACTGAGCCTTACTATTACTATGAGATCTGCAAACTTGCATGCATTGGTCTGAAAGCCTGTGCTTGCTTAAGGATAAAATAAGCAAGCCCTTTCTAAGGGTGCTGCTTGTGCACTGCACATTCACAGTATGAAGACAGCCTACCTGGGCTGCCAATTAAACAGCAGGGCTTTATTATTGATTCCAAGTGCAGGATCAAGATGGATGTTTTATAGTCTGAGTTCAGGCATCTGGCCTGTCTTCTTTAAATGAAAGTGTTATAAATATACTTACTGAACTCACTGACAGGGATTTGGTTAGTTGTACAGGTCTGATCCATTTCAGTGGACCTTTTGGAAGCAAATCGGTTAAGAAATATTTCTGTAATCTTTTTAAAAAAGAGATACTCAGATCATAAAGCATTTTTTTTCTGGTTCACAACAGTGAAGATGATAAATGGGTGGTCTTGTTATGAGGTCAAAAGGTTAAATATCATGAAAGTGTTTTTGTGAAATAAGGTTGAAGCAGAAATAACGAGTGATATCTGTCATTAACATAGTATATTATTTTTGGATTCTTCAGGGTGCCCAAATTGTGTTTGAAAAACAGTAAACAGTATCCTTGGACTGTGGCTTAGTCCTGCAGGTTAGAGGGCCTGTAACGCCAGTGAAAAGGACACTCCTGTGAATATTTAAATATAGGAATGTTTTACTATGAAAAGATCGTTGCCGATGCTTTCATTGATCATAAAGCTGTCCTTCTATTAACTTTCTATTAAGGAATGTAATTTGATTCTGTAATAGACACATTTCAGTATTTTCTTAAAAATAATAGTGTCTACTAAAGCTTGCCAGCAAGCAAACAGCGAATAGCTGAGGCCTGCTTCCTTCTTTTTTCTTTTTTAAATGTTATAACCTAATTTTTAAGGTGAAATATAAGATTAAATGACTTTCTCTTGTGGTTTTTAGTGATTTTACTAATGAACCGCTTGAGGCAAGGAAGGGACAAAACCTAATAGAGATGAACTTAAAAGCAAGTGAGTTGCAGTGTTCATTCATCTGGTTGCCTAGTCTGATCTGTGGTCAAGGAGCTCTAAGGTATGTGACATGGGAAGGAAGATTGAACAGTATGTATCACTGCAAATAAGAATGCCTACAACTCCTTTCTGTTCTGTCAATCAGAATTGTGTCAATGAGTCTGCTCTTGGCCTTTTGTTTTGTATCTTAAAGGAGTAATGGTCTCTTCCAAGGCAATAAAGAACAGATAGATAAGATTGCTTGCAGGAACCTTCAAAAAAGGTGTCTCCAACAGCATCAAGGTATCTTCAGAATACTTACATGACTACATAGGTCCCTACAACAAACATTTAGTGTATTACTGTGCTTTTTTTGTTTCTTTAAAAAATCTGAAAGATGCAATACTCTGCTTTAGCACTGAATCTCTGGTATATTGGTATAAGCTGGGGTGAAAATTTCTTATTTTTTTTGTTTATCAGAAGATATCTATTAGAAACAAATTTGTCTTTACAAGGAAAGAATGAAAACCCTAGAATAAGGAGAATAGAAGATAATAATTTATGGAATAATTATGCAGGGTCTTTAGGGAGAAAAAAATAAGGGAACAGCTCTGAAGTGCAGGGTAATTATTAAAGGGAGCAATATATATATAGAAAAAAGAAAGCTATTGCACTAAACTGTGTCAGTGTAGGTAAGAAAGTGGTTATCTCATAATTCTGCATATGGGCCCTTCCTCTAGGCATGGCACAGGGTTCTGGGGCAATATTAGGAAGTAGTGTGGTCTAAGGAGAGATTTGATGCTTTTTCTCTTCCTCTCAGTGATTTCATCTGTCTGGAAAGCTCAAAGCAATATCTAAATAAATCTGAAATATCTGCAGTTGGACCAATAGTTTTGTATATAAGTAATAAAAACATTTTTTAAAAAAAGTATAGCTAAAATGAATTTTAAAGAATAGTCTAGGGAAGTAGTGATAGAATGTGGAATGTAAAGGCACAAAATTGATTACAGCTATTAAGAAATATGAAAGGCAAGGAAGGAATCTATAAAATTTTAGAATAGGAATGCTTCTTTATCTATAGGGAGAAAGAACAGGAAGTGCAGAAGAAAGGCTGTAGCATTAAGTGCTTTCTTTGCCTCTGCACACATGAAAAATGAGGCTAATTGTAACCTGTAGATTAGCACAATCACTTTTAATAAGGAGGGAACCTAGGCACCAGCAGGGAAAGAATGTGTACGTAGAATAATTTCAAGTCCACAAAACCTGATGCAATTCACTCTGCAGTACTTAAGAAATTGCCAAAGCAATGGAGGGAAGGCTGGAGGTCTGGAAATTGTCAGCCAATCTGCTTTTCTGTGTTAACTTGGAAGATACTTGAACAAATTGTTAAGCAGCCTGTAAGTATCTGGGAAACAAGTGAATGCCGACATTGATTTTTTCTTGAAAAATCAATCTAATTTTCTACTTTGACATAATAATTGGTCTATCCAGAGAGAGAAAAACAATGGATGTTATAGATCTTACAATCTTTAGAAGCTAAGTAGATTGATACAGTCTCCAGTAAAATTACCATATTGTAATGAATCTATAAGCACTGTATAGCAGGGAAGAAGTTAACTCTAGTAGCAATCAAAAATTGGTTGCAAAGGGACCCATCTGCAGAATGTCCGGACTAGACCCACAGAAGACTAGGAAGGGAAGAAAACAGTCTGGGAAAATCCAATTTGGGGATAGACTGGCTTCCTAAGAGGGTTACAAGTGGATGCACCAAGGAGAAGAGGACTGCCTTGCAATTGGTAATTTCAAAGAAGGCCTCATAAAGTGAGTAAGACCATTACGTGCCAATTATAGCAGGCAGTATGTGGGATTAGTGGACAGATTTCAGGTCTGGGACAAGCTGTCTCTGCATGGAAATGATGATGAAAATGATGATCCCTTACATTGCTATGTTGACCCCAAGAGTGCTTACTCAGTGCTTACTCATCTCTTCTATGCTCTTATGAAAGGTCTGCTCAGATTTCTGAAGCAGAACCAGACTGTTGTTTGAGAATTATGATAGGAAGTCATGAATATGGACCAGCACCAAAATGCTGTTGATGACACTCCGAGAGTGAAGGCAGTTAGACTTAAAGGCCTGGACCGCCCAACATGGAGTTGAGCCTTGGCCCTGAAGAGTTAATGGACTTTGCCTTGTGTAGGCTGTGTACTGGGCATTAGGTGAGGCCAACTCAGCACTTTTCCCGAATGGTCAGCATGTTGGCACTTAACTCTCAGCTCTTCAATTTTGGAATGGCTGGTAGTCACATCTCAGTCTTAGCTGATAGTTGTGAGATGATAGAGCTTGCCTGGAAGAGCCTAAAGCCAGGAACTTAATCAGTCCTGAGATGGCTAATGAAAGGGGTTCCTGGGGGGATGCTTGGCTATTGAAAGGCAGTGGCAGCACTGATAATTTGAGTGGTGGACTATTATCATGATGAGGGATTTGGGATCACCAGTTGAGAGAGCTGTGATACAGCATCCTTTCTGCCTGAGGAGACCATGGAATAAGAGACTAAGCCATAGTAGTGTCCTGGGTGCTGATGGTGTTAGTAGCAAATTCCTGATTGTGAGTTGATTCTTCTGTCAGTAAGTGGAATGCAAAGGAATTTGCAAATCCAAAGAACTAAATAGGGCTGTGACCTGAGATCCATCAAAGTGAATCATCCGTATCACACAGTTGTTCATCAAAGCACATCTGTAGGAACGTCAAAGGTTAAAATGACAGATGTTCAAGTAGTGAATTAGGGATTTTTTACAAGTAAAAATGCTTGTTTTAGGTGGTATTTCATGAACTGAGGTTGAATCTTGAGATTTTCAGAGTTCAATGTTAAAAAGGGAAGATGACCAAGTGATCATTTTGGTCAAGGTACAGCCAAGATGTAAGAAACACACTTTGTATCTCTGAGTTCACTACATTCTCGGCCAAGTCCAGCTCTGGGCTCCCCAGTTCAAGAGGGATGTGGAGCTGCTGGAGAGAGTCCAGCGCAGGGCTACGAGGATGATC
>VZSV01000028.1:4237101-4324571 GCA_013398735.1 Nothocercus julius | reverse complement strand
GCAGTCCTGAGCCACCTGCTGTAGGTGACCCTGCGTGTGCAGGGGGGTTGGACTGGATGATCTCTAGAGGTCCCTTCCAACCTTAAGCATTCTAGGATTCTATGATTCTATAAGTCACTGAGAATAAAGACATTAAGATATATGAGCACTCAAAAAAACAAATAAACAAAAGAAACAACAAAAAAAAAGAAAATTCTCTAAACAGGACTTCTTAACACTTCAGATACCTGAATTCAACTGGATTCCAGAAACGCCTGGTCACTGGGTTGCCCAGTCAGAGTGACACCCAACCACAATGCCTGTGCCTCTTGCGGCCTGCAGTGGAGCTGGCGCTCCAGCAGTCTCTCATACTGAGCAGCTGGGCATGGGGCTCTTCGCTGATCATTCCAGTCAGGCAGAAGGTTTCTTCGGAAGGACTTAGTGGGGACACACACACACATGCACAAAATCACAATCCTAATGATCGAAAAATCTTCACTAGAAAGTGGGAGATCATGTTTTTTTTTTTTTTTTTTCTCTCTCCCCTAGCCCAGCTGAAGAAAAACTTACAGCACATCTTTCAGGGTTTTAGGATAATAGAACAGACTAGGCAGTCTAGGCCATGCCTCTTCTGTTCATAAAAGTACATTTTGCAGGAAAACTTACTAGAAGAAGGAAGTAAACATACCTCTATGGCTTCTTTACCTAAAGTAAGAGACCTTGGATTCTGGTCTGACCTCTTGTGCTTCCTTCTGGCTTGTGTCTGATATAAATAAACAAGCAGTCCCAGGACTCCTCTTTCCCTCAGCCTGTAACAGCTGTTTTGCAAGGTCAAGTGCAGGTTATAAAGCAAGGTATCTTAGTCTCCAGTCTGTTACCTAACAGGCATTGTCATGCTCCAGGTTGGAAGAAAAGGGAAGAGAAAAAAAAAAAAAAAAAAAAAAAATCTTCTAAAAGAACTGTGAGCTGTAATCCCATGTGGATGAATGCCCTGACATGCAGCCTAGATCCAAATCTCTTAGGCTTGAAGTGAAGAAAAAAGTTTTAGAGATATTTTTGTTGACTAAACTTTCTACTCTTGGCTCATTCATAACCTATTCCAAACACGTATTTCAGCATGTACCTCTTTGAGATGCTCTGTTTTAAACATATTTAATCCTGGTTTTCAGGCTTTTTTTGTTCCCTGTGCTGAAAAATGATGGAGTCTATTAAATCCCTTATGGTATTATTCCTAAATGCATAAATGCACAGCAGGAATGCAAATCTGAAAGAGTTACTTATTTGGCTTACTGTGCTTCAGGTCACATTTACATGCTGAATAGCAGCACAGTGGTCCTGTGAGGATAGGTATATTAACATAGTATGATGCTCAGATACTGCAGCAGAGAGGATCTTAACTGTAGCCTTCCCACTTCCTCAACTATTCCACTCTTGTTTGTGTAAGTACATAGGTATGAAGTGTGGCAGAAGCAGACTCTGGCTGTAGTGGAGGACACCTCAGTTTGTGGGTATCTTGGGAAGACGAACATGAGCTTTGCTAAAATAAGTTGCTGTTATGCCAATAACTAAGTCAGTGTAACTATTATTATACACAAAATACACATAAAATGCTACCTCCCAGGCACTTTATTGGTACTAAACTAAACTTTTTTGTAAATGTTGTCAATCTGTATTGGTGGCATTGTTCTGCATATAAGATACTAAAATCTGCAAATAAAATACATTCAATAGTGAATCATAACTACACAAATATATAGGAACTGTATAATCATAGAAAAACTTAGATAAGCCATTTTAATTTGCTGTGAACATGAGTATGGTAATGCATATGGTGCAGTCAGTACATCTTTCCAAAGAGCCTTGTCTGGGAAAATGCAAAAAAAACACATATCTTGCAGTCTGTAATAAATATTTCATTAAATTACCTCTAATTTAACATTCACTTTCATTGGAAAACCTCTAGTGGTGCATAGTTTTTTTCTGCTTGATTTTATTGCCCTGGTAACATGCAATCATCTCGCAGCCCTTGGTTTCTGATCTATGGTATATTGCCTTGCCTTAGATTAATCTCACAGTCATTATCTCATTTAAGTAGGTAATATTTGACCATCTAATCAGCTTAAAGCAACTTGGATAGAATAATATGGGCTCACATTTGGCATTTAGGAACATTTTCGAAACAATAAGAAAGTGATTTCACAAAAATACACGATCTAAATGATTCTCTTTCTGCATGAAAATGCACACTGCTTTTACTGACATAATTAAATTGCCTATGTGTCTGACTTTTTAATAATGAAGCAGCAAACCCTGGAGTTTTTAGATGATTTGCTGTGTTCATTTAAAGCAAGGAATTCAGCAGTACCTATTCAAACTTTTATTCTTTTTGTGGAATATAAACAGAATAAAAGCAGCACCATTACTTTTTAGGATGGAAAATTTCCTACAGATTCATTATTTTTCTGTTCTGAGTGCTACTTTTCAGTGCTTATGTTTGTATATGCTAACTAATATGAAAAGGAAGAAAGTTCAGCTGATCTTTTTATCATGCTATAGAAAGAAGTATGTTCAGATGTCATACTTGTCAAAGTGCTGTTTCAATAGTGTGGTTCCCCCCCAGGGCTTTCATGTGTTTTCTGGTGAAGTATTCTAGGTGCTCTTGGAGATCAAATTTAGATCTTGAAACTTAGCAGGTACTGATGTGGAGGCCAGGTTTATGAGTGGCAGGTAAGAGATGCTGCTGCTTTTGTGGCTGTTACAGCATTTGTACCATGGGATAATGGAGATGCTGCTTTTTCTACAAGATAAAAGTTCTTCAGAAACCTGAATGAAAATGAATATGTAATTGCAAGGAAAACAAATCTAGTGTCAAATGGGGATGTGTAGGATTTGTCTGCAAAGGGCACTAATGATTTTAAGTCAAAATGAATCTTTAAAGTAGATTAAAGGTATGAAAAACACTTCTGAAATGAACGTTGCCCATGCAAGGTGATTGTCCTCGGTGTGTCCTGGAGAAGCAGCACTATGGGCTGCTAGATTTGTCTTTGCTGATATAAACTGAGTTTATAATATGTTTGGAAAAAGACCTTGCTATGTTTAGACTGAAGATTAGGTAACATGCATTAGTTAAGACATCTGTTCAGTACTTCGTATGTAATCTGTTCCCCATGAAGCTTCGTTTCTCATTCATTGCACATTATCCAGCATCCACTTCTTTGTACTTCTGCCTCATTTGCTAGATACCATCCATTTTCTCCAAAAATATGTCAGTGAGTTTCCATGTTCCATCCTACTGCTTTCTCACAACCTTAGTTTGTTTTACAATTATTAAAAATTCAGGAATTCTAAAAATTTCTACATTAGGCATTTATTTCTACAAAATCAAAGTTTTGAAGGATGTGCAAGTTTGATCCTGTCTGCTTTAATTCTGAGGGGAATAAATAATTGTGCAAAGGCAAAAATCTTTCCTTTAGCTGTAAACAATTTCCAAATTTTTGTAAGGCCCTCAGCGAAGGTACATGGCAGTAGGCCATGAATTCAGCTCAGTCCTCTACGTCTCCAAGGCACTGGAGTGTGGAGTAAGGCTTATATTTAGCTATTTTTATTCAATATTGTAATATTGTAATAGGGCCAAGAGTAGTCAGTGTTGATGTTTTTACCAGCCTGGGTACTCCAAGGTCCAGGCTGCCTAGTTTTTATGATTTCTCTCTTGGTGTTTTTTTTTTTTTTTTTTTTTTTTTTTTTTTTTTTTTTTTTTTTTTTTTTTTTTTGTGATTTCTTACTAAGTGATCTCTTACTAGTACTTTGACTTCCTTCTGGCATTAACAGCTACTAACCACGCACTCTCTAAATATGGAAATACAGTGGGAACCACCACAGGAATTTCTGTTCCTCTCTGAGTACAAACACAAATTCTTCTTTTTCAGTCTGAATACCTTGTAAGCTTCATGTTGTGCATTACCTTTATACAAAGTCTAGAGAAGGCCCTTTTAATCCAGTATTAGTTCTTATTCTGAAAGACAGCTGTTTGATTTCCAGTTCATTGAGTATCCTAACAGTGTGAAAGCTGGAAAAAAAAAAATTGTAATGCATTTGAACCCTTAAGTCATATTCATACTCTTTACAGTTCCAAACAGAAAATAGCCATGAGTAAAACTAAGTTATAATTCGAATAAAAAGTTAAGGCTTGGCAACTGTTATCCTGGTTTGAGGCAGATCATACATGGAGGCAAATCATAAATAAAGCATATTAAATCTCTCTATTCATACTGTGTACAAAGATCTGTATTGACTCCAGAGCTTGCAGATACTCAAGGTAACTTCAATTGCCATATGTTTTTTTTTTTCTTTTTTTTTTCTCCCTTAGTTAGGAATTTGGTGTTTTACACTGGCAACAGAAGATTCCTGGATTTGAAAAGTACTGTGTGGTTCTTCTCACCTCAGAAGGAAAGCCTTCTGAGGTCAATGAATTGGCAGTAGGTCCTACACTGAGACTTCACTGCTACTTTAAAGGATAATATGTAGACTTCTATCCCACAGGTGCTTTAGAAAGCCTTGTTCTGATAGTGCTGCAACATCCATTTGTCATTTAGTCTGTTAGTCTGTTAATTAACAATTTGTCATCTTGAGGCAATAGTGCTAGAAATTTTTCTTAGGGGGGAAAAAAGGAAAAAAATCTCATGGGCTCCAAAAAACAAAATGTCCCATGGGTTTAATTCAGGTACTACAAGATTCAGAATGTTATTTGATGAAATACATAACATATATATATGGTTCTGGGATAGGATTTTAGAGCCTACCAGTTGTTAGAAAGATGTAATTGCTAGGATAGCTTAGTTACCCGATTCAGGTTGTGTACATGATCGAAATGGACAAAATTTTTAGAGCTCCTGGGCAAAAGAAAATTGTGATCCTAATGGAGGAATGTTTGATAATCTGTTTTTAAAACTGTTTTTATCTGTGGTTTTGACTGATCCTAAAGAACATGTTTTAAACATTAAAAAAAAACTCTGCTGTCAGCTTAGGTTCTTTCTGTAAAGCTAAGTTAATACTCACTGGGATTTTAACCCAAACTGGGTTAAAAAGACATGAGGGGAGGCCAGGCTATTGTGATAATCAAGATGAGCTTAGTAGGATATAGAGGTGTTCAGAGTTCATCATTTCAGACTGGAATAAACACTTTTGCATCAATGCTCAAAATCATAGCATGCATTCACTTAATGGAGCTTAAAGAGGAGGATATGTTAATGCTTTATGATTTTTGAGTTCTTGTTTCATTCATTATCCTTTTTTTGTTTTCTACTAAATACACGGATGTCCCCACTTTCAGATGCTGCTTTAATAATTTCCTCCTGTGATAGAGAATAGAGGCATCCTCCATGCTGAAGGGTCTCCATTCATTATCACATCTTACATATCATATAGGCATAATCACAATGTTAATTAGTGATGAAGACCTGATTGTTCTTTAATTACTTTGCAAAGAGCTACTACAAAATACGATGCCACAAATTGTGACATATTATAAGTGGATTGGCTTTAATGATATCTGCGTATACCAACATGCATATTTCATTACTCAGCTTTAGTTATTACTATTCTAATGTGGCCATTACTATTGAAAGCGCTGGGTCAAGTACATGAATGGGAAGGTTAGCAGTGCAAATCTTTAAAAGGCACCAACGGAGTGGTGCAAAGTTCCAGGTCTCATCATTGGGATAGGGTGCACAGGATATAAGGCTCTCCCTACCTGTCATCGAACCTTGCGTCATTGTGTGATTTATGAAATGACTCCTCCTTGAAATATCTATAGGCAATCCGTGGAATAGGGTGCAATCCTAAGAAAATGCCCTGTTGGGTAGAGAGCCAAGTCTGTCTTATTTTCTGTGTAGCCCTGCAGATAGTGCTTTGTAAAAACCACCCCTCAACTTGAGGAGAGGATTCTTCCTGGAGTTGCAGGACGTGTGTGGGGGCCTATAGGTTTAACCCTCTTCACCTCACGCTGAGGTGAGAGTTGGACACAGGCCCCCAGCTTTCTGCATGCTCTGAGAGCAGTTTGCTGTGTGTTAAGTGAAAGCAGTAAGCTCCTGCCCCAGCTGTCTTTCTGGGAAAAGATGGAGCACCCACGGGCTGAAACAAGTCTCATCCCCTTTTGGACTGAATACATTTTAGAGCAGTGATTTAGGTATACTACCTTGAATCATATGCCTGTTGTTATTACTGGGTGATAGAAAAATGCTTTATCATATCTATGACAATGTATCTTAATTTATTATCTCTGCATGTTTATTACCATCGTATTACGAAGATGACATTTATGTATCAGCTCTGATTTGAACAAATAACTTTGACATTCAGCAGTAAAAGGGCAATCCCACAGTTGTGCTTTGAAGAAAAAGTTCTGTTATTTGAATACGAACAGACTTTTCTCTCTTTACCTGGGCCCTGTTTCATACTTCAGGATAGGAATAAGTGTGAAATCAAATGGAATTGCATACATATGGTGCTGGGACAGTCGTGTAGTCCCTATCGCATTGTCATTCTGCTGTAACCGAAAAAGGGAAACAAGAGCCGTGTGTACCTTTCAATCAGGTAAGAGAGAGGAAAAGCTATTAATGCCCACTGAGTAACTATGAAAACACCTGGGCTTCTTTTTCCTCTTTTTTTTTTTTTTTTTTTTTTTTTCCAGTTCCTAATACTGCCATTTTACAGAAGTGTTCATGAGTGTAATATCCCTTTCTGTATACCTGCATTCAAGAGCACTTTGTGGTCTGAATGATTAAAAGTCTATAGTAATTGCCCTTTTCTGATATCTAGTGTATTGCAAAAATGTTGTATTTCTCCTTGCTAAATGTAGTTTAAAAAAATCTAGGAGAATGTTTTGACATTTTGAAGAAGGTAGGCTGCAAAAGGATGCTGAGTTCGTTCACAGGGTTGCCATCTTCAACTCAAAAGGATACTTGTTCCTCCCAGTAAGGAGCTGCGAATACTGTAGGGGTGGATGGTCTCACTCTTTGCAGTTAATTGCGCACATATAATCGGTCTGAGTGTTTTCCAGAAGCTGGGACATTATATTCTTGAAAGAAAGCCAAGGATTTCTGTAGTGCAACAAGAGCTGAGAGTGGATTTTGAACAGAGAGATTAGGCTAACACGTGAGAGTCAATTAGCATTTTTTTGGATCAGAATGTTATTTTAGTTTTCTGGTGGGGAAAAACAATATTGAAAAATCCATACATAGAAAATTTGGAGGACTGTCCTCTAGACCAAAGGAGACTGACTGAAAGCTTTGAGGCAGAGAAATCACTTGCTGAGTGTTTGTATTGTGAGTTTATATTGTATTCCTTGGCATTTTTAAGCTGATTTGACATTTACTTTTTCTCTTTTATACAGTATTTTTGGGAAAAAAAAGGTGGTCCTTTAGCGAAATGGATGTTTTGCAAAGATGACTCTTTGGAGAAGCTTTTATGCATATTTGATTAATGGAAGACTTGTACAAGACTTATTTTTGCAACTACAGTTAAGGAATAGAAAGTGGTTGTTCATCTTGATTCTGAGCAAGTTTCTCGCGCTCAGTGTGACTCACCGTCCCGCTCCTCGCAGCAGGAGGGGCAGCTCATGGCCCAGCGTGCCAAGTGCGGATGGATGCATGAGAAAGCCTCCAAAGAGGGATGCAAGTGCTAATGATTTCCTTTTGTTTCTCTCTGGTGACTGAGGCTATTTATCGCCTGCCAGTTTTGCTTTTCAGATTTTCCCATTTTCAGATATTGCCAGCCTTCACTGAAATTGTGTGGAAAATGTTTCTGTTAGAAATGGGAAACATAAAAACTCCAGAGTAGCATAATTCATTCTTCAGTACGTGCTCATGTATTATTTTTCTAAACTTCCTGACTTTGTGAAACGTGGATAGGTAGCACTCATTTAATGATCAGCTTTTTGTCTCATGGTTCCAGGAGCGATCCCTTTCCTGATTTATTACACGTTGTTCAACCCGTGCTTTGAAGACGGAAGCATGAATTCCGTACTTTTTCTGTCAACCATCTGTATTCACAAAAAATGAACTTATTTATACAGCATCTGGGAAGCAAGGGATATGCTATTTATCGTCCTGTTCTACAGATGTGAATCTTCTGTTCAAAGGGATACATTAAGATTGGGACTGATCACTTGAATAGGCGTAGACATTATTTTCCAATGCTCTCTGTATTAATGTGCTGCGTTAGCCCGGAGTGAGCTCCTGACGCTCCAGGCAAAGCTCTGCGTGTGGCATGTTGAAAGCGAACCACGGGCAGGCTTAGCTGCAAGAAAAGAGAAGTTTACTGGCTGCCCTGGTGAAACTGAAACTATTGGCAACAGAGAGGGAGTGAAACAAAGTTCAGGAAAGAAGGCAGCCAAAGTGCCATTGCTGGTGCCGCCGGGTGGTGGTCAGCATGGCCTTGGCCAGGCCGGGGGCAGTGCCACAGTCAGTGCAGGACGTACTGGTTCCCACTCCCTGAAGTGACTGGGTGAGGGAAGGGGAACAGGAGGCTAAGGTAAGAAGGAGAGGAGCGAGGGACATAAAGCTGTAAGAAACTGGATTTTATTAGAGTTGGTGGTGACAGAAAGACTTACCAAGAGGTGATAGAAAGCTGATCCTTGGCTTTAGTTTTCATTTGGAGGCAGTCAGACAGGAGATGCTGAAGGAAGGATGCCAGTGTCAAATACTTCACCTAAATACTGTATGTCAGTCTTATCCCTATCATACTTCTGCTTAAGCAAATTTGTGGCTGGGAATTTTGTTCTCAGATGAGGTGTTATGTAAGAACATCATTCCAGGAACCTGCACTGTTCAGTTCTTGTAGATTTTAATAAAGAGAGAAGGCGTATGTATATAAAGCTTGTAATTTTGCATGCAGGGAGGAGGTTATCATGCCTTCACAGTTTTCTATTCTAAATTTTATTCTTTCAGTAGGAGGGGTGAAGCTATTTTTGCATTTAGTGAAACATAAAACATCCTATAGTTGTCCAACAACAGAAAGTTTTGGGTTTCATTTGTTCTGGATTTCATACTATGGGGATTTCATCTGAGGCCATCGTCATGGGAAATTAATGAGATGCTTACAGTGCTATATCTCCACATGACCTGGAAAGCATCTCCATTGGATTTGAAAATATCACTTGTCTGCTTGGTACTTTTAGTTTGTGTGTTTTTTAGATTCCTGATGTATACAGTCTTCTGACAGCAAAAACTGAAATTTGGTGGGTATTTGTATACATGTGTTTTTTGAGGGTACCACAATGGCATGATTAGTTCTAGTTATACAAGCTGAAGGTAATAAAAAATAAATAAAAGTCAAAGCCCCTGGAGAGATGGGTGAGATTTGCCCATTTGAGACTGCTGGGAGGAGGCTGCACGGTAGATACTGAGCAGCCATAAATTTGTAATGTGTAGCCATTGTGGCTGGAGGGATAAATATTCAGTACCTGTTATTACCTGATAAAGTCATACATATGTATGCATCCATTTTATGTGATAATTATAGAATCTGGTTTTAGCATCTGCTTTTACCTGATAAACCAACTTTATTATTTTAAATAAAGGAAAAGCAATAATTCACAAGCTACAGGCACCATGAAAATTCAAAACAAAGCTATCGAAGTGGAGGGAGGAGAAAAGGGCAACATTTTAGATTTCCCGGTAAACACTAGACTGTGCAAAGAAGAACTATGTGAGCTTGTTGTGTATATGATGTATTGGAAATATTTTTGTTTCCTTTTAGAATAGTTTTGTTAATATTTAAAGTAGGCTTAGTTATGTGGAATTATGAACAAAACCAATCATAACAGATATGTTTGTTTTGAGGAGGTCTACTCTAAATATGGGTGCTTACCAGGACAGCTGTGTTTTATAGCCCATATCCTGCAGAGAATTTGACCCATATATTTTGATAAGCTGTTGTCGCAATAGTCAAGCAACAGCTGATTAATAAGTGATTGGAAAAGAGAACTTATGAATTGCTGTTTTCCACTGGAGTCCTAGCCTTAGATCCCAACATGTGGATGCCAGAGCCTTGCAAGCCCTCAGGTCCCCTTGTGGTGGGCGCTCACCAGCCAGGGGAGCCCCAGGAGCTCCTGGCCACATCACATTGCTCCTGCCCACTGAGAAGGTGAGAATTTACTTCCTTACAGGCCCTTGTATCCCACGTGTATAACAGGATTTCATCTTGTTTTTTAAGGTAGCACGTTGTGCTCCAAAGTGCAGCCAAGTATGTTTGCAGGATGCAGATGTGAGCACTGTGTGTTTTGCCTCAAGGCAAGGTCAGCAGTAGGATTTGCATTGCTACCTTGGGTGATTACAACCCTACAGATAGGTCCAGTGGTTAAGTTTCAGATGGTGGATATCCTTTTTGATGAGAACCACATCTGAGGAAGGTGACTCTACAGCGTGTTGGGGGGAAGTGTTTGTGTGAGAAAATGGGAAATAATCTCCAAATTAAATGAGTGTCCTCTTTATGTAAGAGAAGTTACAGTATGTTTTTTGCCATTCCTTTGGGGAGTTGGTGGTAGGAACTCTGCTTAGGGTCTTGTATGCTTCTGTCTTGCTTTGGCTCCTGTAATGACTCTTTAGGGAGGAGATTGAATTAAATTTGGGCAGAACTGTACTGATGCAGCTACCATTTTGCATTTGTACTCTCAGAAGGGAATCATAGTTGACAGTGGACAGCTGTAGCTTTTATTGTTTGATAGACAGTTATTGTCAAAGTCTTGAAAATGCTTTTTTTTCCAATAAAGTTGAGTGCTTGTGGGCCAGTTGGGCCTATCACAAGGAATTAGATTTTGATGAGACTTTAGTCTATGCTGCATCTTCCTCTCCTAAAGAGGATACCCCTACTGCTTGGGATGTGGAAAGTCATTTTGATACCGTTGGTTTATGTAACCCCTTATTTTGGACTTCAGTATTGGCTGCCACCATTTCACCCTGCTGCTGCTTTCTCACAAGCTGAGCAGGAATTAACAAGTATCTCCTCCTGCCTGGTGTCCCTTTCACCTGACCGTGTTACCTGAGACACTGCCGTGTGTTTCTGCCAACAGAACCTGGCAGGTGGTCTATGTAATATATAAACCTTTGATTTGAAGGGGCAAAACATGCAGGTTGAGTCTTAGGGGAATGATGAGTATTTAACTGACTACAGAGTTCACAGGAAATACAGCCTTCATATAGGTTACAGTCAAACCTGTAAATATCTGTAGAATTAATTTGAACATGATGCTCTTACCTTTATTTCTGAGAGGGCTTTGAGTCACTTACTGAAAATATGGCATTTCATAAAGCATGAAGACAAATTAGCCATTCTTTCATGCTTTGTAAGAAGAGGAGTGTTTGCTTATCTGTCAAACACAGTAAATTCCACAGCAAATGAATTTCTCTCCTAACATAGGTTCCTCAGCTGTGTGGGTCCCTCAGTCACTCTTTCTCCCAGCCCTTTTACGTGGGCAATTAAAGGAAAAATACCAAAGCAGCTGTTTGCCATTGCTTCTAAATGACCAGGGTTCATTCTTCAGGGTCCACTGCCAACTGAAGCTTAGCAGTTCTGTCCTGAGGCATCTCAGAATTTCCTTATGGTGAGATGATCGTAATTAACTCCCTGATGATCCTGTCACCTCCCTTCTCTGTGTCACACAAGGTTGATCTCATTGGAGCTAACAGCCCCTCAAGGCAGCCTGCTGCGCAGAGCCGGGCAGACTGGCCGAGCTGCAGCCCCCTTCTAATGGTTGTTCACTCATCCTAAAAAGTGCAGCAATTTAAGTATGAGGTATAATATGTGTAAGTATGAGGTGTAACAGGTATAACATTCCTTCCTTAGGAATATTGCAAGTAGGGTCCTGACAGAATTGGTGCTTGGCTTGAAATTGTGCATGAATTGCATCAGGAATCAGAAAATGAGTTGTGAAGTGATTTCTGATAAAACTTGTTTAAGGTGTGACAGAACAAATAAATAAAAGAAGCTGTTGATAATCTTGATTTTTCTTGGTGTTTTACTATTGCCAAATGCGAAGGATATATGTCTATTAAGGGTGAGGAATTCAGCCTGTATATACAAATTTGGAGATTCTATCCATGAAAGCAGTGACTTTGGAATTGATAGAGTGTCTTTGCTGGTACTTTAGCTTGAATGAGGAACATGCATCTGAAACCGGGTCCCCAGTCATCTCACTGTTCTTTAGCTTTTAGGATGAGTAGTCTCTGAGCACATGAAATTAATTCCTTTCAGAATTTTCAAGAAAGTTAACTGTTTTACACCAAGAAGCTTATTAACATACCCAGAAAACATGGAGCCATGGCTGGAAGACTGACAAGTTCAGGCTGGTGACATGCCTCACTTTTTTTAGACAGTGAGGACTATTAATCTTTGGAGCCAACCTTCTTGGGAAGAGTTGAATTTTCTGTCTCTTGATGTCTTCAACACAGAATGCAATCCCAGAAGAAAAATTCTGGCTAAACGCACATTATCGATCCTGTTGCAGGTAGAACTGTGAGAATGGCAGGGCAAACTAAATAAAGTCGGCAAATAGTCTTTACTGTCCTTAAAATCTGTGAATCTGCATTATCAAACTTATATATTCTCTCACACTGCTGAAACCTCATTTTGAGCCACTTCATAACCACAAATTACCTGACACCTGTGCTATCAAGTTTCCATCATTCTTATTTCTCGAATTAGTATCATTCCACCCCTCCAATCCACAGACACTTGTTCCCACTGTTGCTTTTTGTAAAGATATTCTCCAAACTTGCTCAGCACTCTTGACAGGTGGTACTATAATATAGCCTTAATTAGCCCAACATACTGCCAGATTTTTTTGGAACAACCAGGGCACTTATTGTGGGAAAGAAATTGTGGTTAAAAGGGGAACTGATATGATGCTCACAGTTCAATCTGTCATTCCATTTCGTCTTGGAATATTTTAAGCGCCTAATAACATTATCAAACTTTAACATTTTCTACTAAAATCTGCTATATTTTTCTTTTTCAGGGAATGAGATTAGGGACCCTAGTTGTATTTCTAATAACTATACTTTTCCTTTTTTTCTCTCTTTAATAAGCTTCAGTGTTCCATGTAACATCACAAGGGAGATGACATTTGAAAGGAAGAGAAATGGTATGTTAGGTGAGTAGGGAATTCATAACAGTGTCTAGAGAGAAGTGCCTTTTTCCTGTCATTCTGAGAAACTTTTCAATTCTGGCCTCTAAACACTGAAGACTTAATTCTCTGGAGTCCAAGACTGTAGAGAGTCCAACTCTCTAGAGGCTGGACTGTTGCTGAAGAGAACAGGTCAAGAGACTTTCCATGATTTCATGTACATTTGAGTGATTTGCAGTAGTTCTTACCTTACCTATAAAAAAAACAATTATTGATATATGGCCACAAATCTTTAGTCCTCTGTGATTACCTGGCATTAAATGGATAGTATAGGAAATTAACCTGAAGAGACCAGGTTTGTGAAATAATTATAAGGATTTTATTTGCACACTCAAACAGTCCAAAAATAAATATTTATGAGAAAGTATTCAGATATGACATGGAAAATCCATATGATACATAAATATGTAAACATCTTTTAAGGCAATAGTGAAAATTATTTTAAAAGCATTAATAAAGATTTAACTTTTTAGGACAAAAAAATCTGTATTTAATGACTGATCTTTTGAAGAGTCTGCGGACGGATCCCTCTTCATGGGCACATACTGGATGCAAAAGAGACAGCATCCTGGTGCTTAATCCTGATTTGATGATAAAGTTACCTTGATCAATCATCAGACATGTTACCATTTTATTTTAATCCAAATGAGATTAGATTTGTCTATTTCATAAACAAGCTCACAAGACAGAATTTTTTTCTTTTTTTGTCTATGAAAAGGCCTCTGTGACACACTCATCTACATTTCACATCTCTGATGCTTTCTCCTATTCATCTAGCTAAAGCTAAACTGATGATGGAAGCTGCTTGTGTGAAGACTTACATATACTAGATTTCTATTTATTTTATTCTGTCTCTACAGGTTATCAAATATGACTTCCAAAAGTACCATGTGTGAAATATTACACTTTCTCCCCACTAAAAGAGTTGGGATTAAATGGCAAGTTTATATAATTCCTGGCAACAAGAAGCATTCTTATAACAAACATTAAACCCAACAGTAAATAAAGCTTTTCAGGTGTATTAGTTGTAATTCAGTAATATTCGCTTGGGTTCTGACTCACCTTCCTCCATAGTGATGTGCAAATTAAGATGTGATATCTTTTCAGGAAAGTTATTTAGAATACAATTTATCTTTTGGCCTCTGCTGATAGATGCTCAAAATATACAATTAAGTGCCAAAGTGCTTGGGTATCAGTTATATTGCTCAGTGACATGGTCTGCTGTTTGTGTCCTGCAAATTAATAGCATCAGGCCAGTTGCCTAGAGACAGTGTATATACTTCTCTGTGGAGAAGTGAAAGAAGCTCTGGGAATCATATGAAAAATCTATTTAATTAGGGACAACTAGGGAATTAGGTACATTTAATTTAGGGACACTTTTTAAGGCACCCCTCTTCAGGTACTTGTGGCTGGCACAGAAACTGTCCTATTAAACTGAACTTGCTGTGCAATACTCCTGTTTTCTTAACAGATTTTTAGGTAAAAAAAATGATACAAGAGGTGGAAATAATTTTGGCCATGAGGATGAGGCTTATGTTCTTTTTAATTCCAATCGACTGTATCCAGATCTACTCTATACGCAAATGTGCTTCCCTACAGACTTGCAGAGTTCCTGTAAGTCTGAGACATGCCTTCAGTTGCCTATATGATGTTGCTGTCTGCCCTCTTCCAAAGCTCCCTTCCAAGAATCTATGTAATAGTCACTTCCCTCACTTTTTCCTCACTAAAAAGATTCTACAAAGCAGTGCTCTGAGCTGAGGAGTCTCCAAATGTTGTCCTGGATTTAGAGGGTCTCTTGAACAGTCTTGCTGCCTATTTTTGAAGAAGTGTGTTCTGAACTTACAAAGCTCCTCTGCCTAGACTAGCCTGGGTCCTGCTGACAGCGGTTCCTCGAGAGCCATCAGTTCCAGTGAGTGTCTGCGACAGGAGCTGCTGCTGCACGTGCTTCCCCTTCCCCTTGTGCTCTGATATCATGGCCAAGGGAGGAGGCAGAAAGCTGAGGTGGCTTTTTGGAAAGCCGTTTTCTTATCAATAAAAAAGATGAAGCTCAAGAGATGTGAAGATATTTTAGCATACCAAGGATTATGCTTGTTATACTCATTGAAATGTGTATGCTGGTAACAGCTAAATTTCTATTTGCTATTCTGAGAAATATGTAGAGCTGTTTTATGCCTGAGAATGTTTAGTGTGTGTTACTTGACAAATTGAGCCCTTATTTCCTTATTTGGATGAAGCAAACCTTCCTTACCCTCCTTCTGGCATAGAGGATGGGGATTTCCTCCTCTTCAGCTTCAGGGATCTAGTGACAGTCAGAAGCAGGGCAGTAAAGTTCAAAGTCATTTGCTGTCTTTTGACTTGCAACTCCCGGTTCAGGAGCAGCAGGCTCAGCAAAGTCTCACGCTGCTCAAAGTGTGGAACAGTACCTGAGTGTTTGCTGTTGATTTAATTGCTGAATCTTCTCTGAATTTTTTTTTTTTTAAAAAAAAGGTCTGGATGATAGTAAACTTGTGAACTTATAAAATGGCTCAGTGTTTGGACTGAAGGGTAACATCAATATTTGAGTGTATCAGATGCGGGCCTCAAACAATAGTGGAATAGCTCAGGTATACAATGGAAATACTGTGAAAAAATCCTAATTTTCTGAAGGAGAAAGGAACAGAAAGATTGAATGCTTTGCAAATATGTGCCACGCATATGCCATCTATTGGTATTACACAGTTGTATGATAAAGAGTTTGGCTCTGAGTACATTCCGAGTTTTGAATTTTTATGGTATTTCTTTAGCTCGCTGTATCCTTTTGTTTGGATGAATCCTCCCCATGTAATCTTGAAATGGCTGAATGAGTTTTCTTCTATTTGGGGTCGTGAGGACCCCTAGGTCTTTTCCTGGCAAGCTGCTTTCCATCCAATTAGCCTCCAGGCTGTAGCCTCCCCGGGCGCAGGAGTTGCCTTTTCTTTGGTTGACTGCCCTAAGGTTCCCGTTGGCCTATTGCTGCTGCCTGTCACAGTCCTTCTGGATGATGGCACCTGAAATATCAGTGGCTCCTTCCAGTTTTGTATTGTCTGGGAATGGAATGATAAAAACAGTATTTGAAATCTGGGAAAGCTGTGTGTTTTACCAGTATGGTGTCTGGAACGTATCACTGTGTTAACCCTGTGTTTTGGCCCTTTTTAAGGTTACTAGCTCTTTCACTGTTTCTGACCTGTATTACAATATTTGCCAGAATCACTGGCATGATCCAGTTTGTCATCTTCTGGCAACTTTAAAGCTCAAACTTTTAAATGATGTAAAAACTGTGTAGCTTTAAGAAAGCTTCATCTGTGACAAGAAGCTCAAATAAGCCTCTATTGTCTGATTTACATATGAAGTGAGCAAATCTAATTAACCCTATGATTGTCCCACAGAATATACGCCCAAAGTAATTGTAATCTCTTAATTAAAAGATATAAATCAGTTGATTGCTTTTAATATATAATTATATTTTTAGAGAGACAAAAAGGCAGTAGTTGAAGTACTCTTTGGCGGGAGTTAACTTGAGTTAACTTAGTGTGACAGTCTAGGCCCGGTAACATGGAATGGGAAGAGAATATCTGAATCTTTCAGCCAAGCTTCCCACAAGCCAAGAGCCCTACAATAAGTGTTTAGCATGGAATGGTCCCTAGAATATTCATTTTATGCACCCCTATTCACTGCAAGCTTCAAAATGCATCCCAATTCTGAAAGCAAACTTTGGTTGTATAGTAAAAGTTCAAAAGCCATGTTGTTTTTTGTCTCTAACTTGTTGGATACTAATTTAGCGTGACATATATCTGACAAGGCTAGATGTAATGTTGTACTCTATAGTAGTGTTGTTACAGTCTTGATAGATGTGGCAAGACTGAGTTTGTAGTACAAGTATTTTTTCTTTTTTTTTTTTTTTTTTTAAATTAGGCCAGCTAGTATAGCTGGAAAAAAGAAATAGCAAAAAGCTTCTGGGCACATGTGCCTTTCTTTCAATATGAAACAGAAAGAGCAAACTTCAAAGCCATACACCGATTGAGACCAACTGCTCTGAGTATCACTAAATATCTATCAATAAGCCTAACTGAGGGAAGAAAAAGGCTCTGTGTGGCATGGATGGAACATAAGCAGAGGGGAAATGTGTTAGGATGGTGATCTTTTCCACTGAAGAGGAGGCAATTTCATTTGTAGTCTGTGAAACGTCAGTAGGTTAATGGGGAGAGAGATTATGATCCCACCAGCACTTTTACTGCATCCCTGATATTTGGTGTCCAGGAGTGTTATAAATTTTATTTCCAAGAGTACCTTTGAAGATCTTTTGTGTGTCTTCCTTAGGGATTAAGACACAAATCAGAGAGAAAATGGCTGTTTTGTATGACATGTTCTCCGTACAAAACTTCTGAAAGTCAGACCTGTGGGGCAGAGCTACTGTAGTTATGATTCTGATGGAGCTCCAGAAACCGGATCATTGTATGCCGTAAGCCCCCTGCAAGGGTCAGTCCAATATATCTCACGTTGAAGACAGTCTTGCAATGGGAACGCAGGGGAAATACCTTTCTTTCATTCCTAATATCCCCCCAATATTTCATAGAGTATTCTACTTGCTGGTGTCTTGTCTCAAGAGTTCCAGTTTCATCTCTTTCCTCCCCAGTTTTCAGATGGGATAATGGAAAAAATATATTTCACAGTTAGCACACCTCTTACAAGAGAAAGCTCTACAACATTATTGGGAAACTCTGGAGGCTTTGGTTTTCAAAAAGGGCTTTTAGGCTATGGGTACTATAGGACCTCTGTGTGAAGGCGAATGTCCTCAATATCCTTGGGAAAAAAATACGAGAAAGGATTCCAGGGGTAGGTATTGCATTCACAGAAAATCACTGCGAGGGGATGCTCGTATGCGTGTGTTTGGGTCTGACAAAGGTCTTGCCTAAGTTGCACTGGCTTTCTCGCCACGGAGGCTGCTCCTGGCTGGGGCACGGGCGCTCGGCACGGCCGCGCTCATCCCGCGCCTGGCGGGCTGCCGAGGGCGCCGTGTGGGAACACTGCGCTCCCCCGCGCTCCGGCCCGCGCCAAGGACGGCAGCATCTCCCCGTTCGCAGCAGGTGATTCATGAGCTCTGCCCCGGGTAGCTGTGACACCTCCCTGCCAGCAGTGACCTCGAAAGGGGACCGGGGCCCTTGACTCCCACCACACAGTTGACTTCATGAGCAGGATGAGGTGACTCAATTTCAGGAGCAACGCCGTGCAGGTGGGGTGTGAAACGTGCCCAGGGGGACACGCTGCCGCGTTCAGCCTCTGTCACAGCCTGGGCGGACGCCTGGAGCTCATGGCCCCCTTGGCCAGCACAGCTAAGGCTGTCGGAGCTGTGAATCACAGCTCTGCGAAGCGACTATTCCTCACCAGCACAGTAACGGGCTCACTCCTATGCCCCTGCTTTCTTCTACTATGGTTTCTTCTCATTTAAACATTTCTGTTTCTCTTACTTTTTCACCTGCTTACTAACAGCCTCAAAAGAGTCCCATTTCAACTCTGTGTCTTCATTCACAATATCCGATTTGCATAGCTAAATTACCATAAGCATATAAAAAATATGGTGACAATAGGGTACTAGCAAATTCTTGCACAACGTAAGCAAAAAGAGTAACTTTGTGTTAGATCTTTGTATTTAAAACTGAAAACAAAACTAGAAAAAAAGTTGTCCTTGTTTTCTGATTCATTATGCCGTTACTTATAAAATGAAAGTTGTCAGATCAGTTCTGCCAATATGGCAGAATATACTTAATTCTTCACTCTTCATTGTGTTCTGCTATATATATAATTTATTTTACACAAACACATGCACGCACGAGCTAGGGCATCCTTTACTGACTTTTTTATTTGTAATAAGTTTTTTTTTTTTTTTTTTTTTTTTTTTTTTTTTTTTTTTTTTAACATCGAAGACAGAGCCTGCTGTGAGAACTGTTATCGCAAAGGAGCCATCCCGGTGTAAAAAGTTTCATCCAGTCTGTTCCAGTTTAACAGAAGCTTGTCAGCTATTTGATATAATAACAGTGTATGAATTTTTGTTCTCTTTTTTTTGAATCTTGTTTTTATTTCAGGATGTACATGAGTTACAGAAAGAATCCAAGCCCAGGAGCAGGTAGCCATAGTACTCCCATGGTACTGCTAACGACTGAACACTTAAGCACATCTTCCATGAACAGAAAATGTAAGTCACTTAAAATTGGCAAGATTCATGGTAAATAAACTAATGAACATTTCCCAATCAGTATATCATGATAGAGAGAGATGAGTTGAGAAATAATAGAGATTTATCTGAAATTCGGTAGAGTCTATAAGGCAAAAATAACAATACAAAGCCTAGACAAGCACTTCATGTTATTTTTTAAATGAAAATGTTTGCATAGTTGTATATATTATGCATTTAGATGGAGAGGTGTTTTCATGTAGCAATTTTTCATTCTTTTGGATTATAACACTGTATCGTATTAAGCTGCTCTAATCACGTGTTTTTTGATTCAGAAAATTTTGGGATTCCAATATAATCCTATAGATTTTAAAGGACACAGAAAATTGCATTGTATGAATCCTTTTATATATGAGAAGTATATACAAAAAGTGCTTGTTTGTATATGCAGGAGTGAATCTAAAAAGAAACTTCTGTTTTTACAATCTATTCCTCAAGGTAATAATTAGTACTGAGCTAGTGTAGGAGAATGTGGCAGAAGGGCACAAAAAAATGAGGCTTAAATGGGTGCAAAGCTGCAGTGTCCTGCCCGAGCAACAACCGAGAGCCCAAGCAAGCCTTGTGCCTGCTGCAGTGTGAGCCACTGCCGGGCCAGCGCGGTCTGAGGGTTTCCAGGAGGGATGCTGGTGCTTTTGAATTAGACCCTGTCCTGATGCCATTCAGTTCACTGGGCTGTGTACTGGTGTGAGGTTTGAACCAGGAGCAATTGATTTGGTTTGTTGGATTTGTTTCCTATCAGCATTTCTTGCACACCTACTATCTGATTAGCTTCATTATTATTCATGAGTTTATAATAAGCAGAGAATTTCCATCTTTCACATAAAAACAAAAATTAGCAGTGTTCCCAATTGGGAAGGAAATTCTGATTTAAATACATTGGACTTGCTTGTTTTGCTGTTTCTTATTGACTTTTTTAAAGTAAAGATTCGGAGAGTGCGTTCCAGTATTAAACTGCTGTTTGTCTTTAATAGTCTAGGACTGCATTTTAGTTATGACTTAAGTTTGTGCACCCTATTACTGAGCAAAATTTCAGGATGGAGTCATTAAATAAACATCTCACAATCGTAATGTGAGAACTAGGTACTAGGTATTTCCTATTGTTTTCAGAGTTTTGTGTAGTCCATTTTTCTTGTGTCTTCATTTTTAAAAAGAGGCCTTCTCCTCCCTGTATAACTATATTCTCCAAATCTATGTATCATTCAGTATTCCCTATACTTTCTCAATCTTTGTAATAACAGTTTTGTATCAAGGTGACCTTAAATGAGCTTGGTATTATAATATAGTGTTGTCATAGGACCACCAGGCATCACATTCATTATCTGTTAGCAATTTTTCTCTGAAAATTTTGTTTGCCACCAAAGAAGAATGATGGCCCTGCCTAAGATGTGTACTTGGTCACATAGCCGTGCTGTTCTCGATTAACTGCTTCAATCCCTGCCTCTGGGTTCTGCAGTTCATAACTCATCATCGTTGAAGTGTGAGAAGTTAGGTGAAATTTAATTGCACAAAATTTCACAGATGCAAATTGGTCAGGGAAGGGGAGACCATATTAAATCCATTAAGTTTTCAAAAGCACCTGATGCTGACATTAAAAAAGGCTCCAGAGGCAGCAGCATTCGGTGCGTGATGCAGTTCCTCCGAATCAATTTTGCGGTCTCCTCATAAAGTGGAAAGAGCCTCTGTATATCTGTATCTGCCAGGGGGGCAGCGAAAGGCCCTCCCATGGTAATGACAATTTAAGCCTCTCATTCCTCTACTCTTCTGTCTTTTCTACGTGTCAAGCGATGTAGGAAACATTGTTTATCTGCATCTCTAATTTAAAAGGAGAAGTTTAAACCGTTCGAAGATGCCAGTAGTGAGTCTGAGCTGTAAAAATGTAGGATAACCTTAAAAGAAGTAATCAGCTCACGTGAAGTTTCAGAAAGAAAGCATAAACATACAAATTAGCCTGGGAAAGCTCCTCTTGGCCCAGGGGCTACATGATAGCTTGAAAGCTTGGTGTGTGGTGTACAAGAAGTTAATAAATGAAAGTGGGAAGCTGTGTGTGAGCAGAAGGTGCTCTCATCCCTATAATGTGCACTCATTTAATAATGTATTGTAATGCCTCTTTAAGAGGGTTTACCAGGATAATTAAAAAATCGCAGACCTAGCTAGACTTTGCTTCTTCTTTAGAGGCTGTGTACTTATCTGTCTTGTCATATAGATTTCAGTAAAAGCTTTTTGTAAGTAGGTGCTGCAGGAATATGTTGCATTAGCATAAAGCTCACCCCACTTTGTACAAAATCAAATCCATCAAAGCAGTTAAGTATATAGCTGAATTTAAGCTTATGTTTGGCTGTGAGCATTGGAGTTGCAGTTAGTTTCCTTGATTTTAAGGCAAATTGCATGCTCAAGTTTTCTTTACCAGTGAAGAAAACCGACACAGAAGCCAGGGTGTTGTTTGTTCAACTTAAAGGAAGAAATGATGAAGATAAGGACAAAAGAAGTCAGTGTTGATTCATTCTAAGTAACTGCACCATTCCTTCTCCAATATTATGTATAATAATGTAGTAATTATACAATAATTAACTAGAGTTTGGGGATACAAGTGGAAACGTCTTTATTTAGGGGAGTCACCATTGGAGTTGAGAGATAGAGACATGGTTTAATGGGTATGTTGTTGAGGCGCTTACGGTTGGACTCGATCTTGATGGTCGTTTCCAACCGTAATGATTCTCTGATATTTCTGTCTCTCGTTTTTTGCTTTTCACTTGGTCAGTACATACCCTCTTTGATGTGCTGCCAGCTTTGGTTAGAGAGCTTGTATATACATTTTATATAGCTGTCAGACCTAGATATTGGCCTTCCTGAGCATATCATTGATCACAGGATTGAATCTGGTGTAGTTGATACTTCAGCCTTTGTCGTAATAATGTAAAGTATTCAACCAGCCTTCTCCAGTCTGAGTGTGACAACTCAACTTTATATGTTAATTATACATTAATTTCTGCCAAAGAATTGTGAATCTTAGTTTGTTGCGGATTTCAGTGAGGTAGTTTTGTCACAGGAGTTTCTTGAAAGAAAAGTAATAGAGGAATTAGTTATCAGTTGTTGCTCATGACTATATCACATGGAAGTTATTGTCAGACTAGGAAGAAGCTTGGCAGGACATGTTTTTAACATAGCTACTTTGATTCCAACTCCTAGTACTGGAGAGAGTCATGGATTTAGCTGAGCAACAGCTTTGCTGTGAGGTAACAGTACCTTTTTATTTTTATTTTTTTTTTTTTTTGTGAAAATCAGAAGGTGAGATGCTGCCATAAAGGTAATGTTGCCTTGGAAAAGTTCAAGAGAACCATCTCCTTAAACATGTCTATTTTACCTTATTGTATCATGTACTGTTTTTTACCTGCTAACTTTTTACATCCTAGCTTTGTAACTCACATCTGTTAAACCCATTAAGATGTCCAAACCCGCACAGGGCCCGCAAGTGGAAGCTGCTGAGACCATGTGCTTGCGCTGGTTACCCCTGCCGTGCGAGAGGCGCTCGCTGTGGGGCCCTTTCTGGCTCTTGGCCTGGCTCCTTGCCCCCATCCTGCCAGGGGCAAAATCCCCTGGAGCAGGGAGGGCTTGTGCGTGCCCATTGCATCCCCGCTGCCAGTGCCCATGGCCTTTCCCAATGCTCTGGGGGCCTCTTCTGCACACACTGTCCCTCCAGGAAGGGTAACAGAGCAAATACCTGTTAGGCAAAACTTTTTTTTTTTTTTTTAAAAAAAAAAAAAAAAAAAAAATAATGTGGCTCATGCCCTCTTTCCTTCACTCCATCTAGCTGAGTGAGCGAGCTGATGTCTGGGCAGCTCTGCCTAGAATATAGTCAGGGTAGAAATAGCAGGGCAACCTACTTATAATTCAAGTCACTTTACAACAATATTTTAAATTTTCCCTGCATGTAATTCTGCAAAGCTAATTATGCCCCCCTGTAGGATCAGCACTTTACAAATTTTTTGAAATTTTCCCTGTATGTTCTTCTGCAAAGCTAATTATGTCCCCCCGTAGGATCAATGCCTTAGTAATTTAAATATGTTGCAACAATATTGTCACCAATGAATTTTAGTGCTTCAAAAGGGAAATTGTTCTGTGGCAACAATTAGAAAAAAAATTGCTTTGTTTTTCTTTTATGTAAATTGTTTGACATTAGTATTCACTATTGCAAGCAGGAATTTGATATGGGACAAATAGCAGTAGTACATGAAGGGGTAGAAAGTGAAAACATAATCACATCTCTCAAAAGAGAGAAAATTATAGTAATCTCTGCGATAAACAGAAAATTCTTAGAAATCAAATTCTGAAGTTGCATCTGCTCATGAGAAACCTGATCAGCACATACGTTACATGGCAGGTAAGGTATATTTTTCATACTGCTCGTGGGAATCACAGCAATAACGTGTATACCTGTAATACACATAGTATATCTGATTTGTTGTTAAAATTTATGATTTACTTCTCTTCAGATTCTTCTTATTTTGGGGAAAATACCACTTACCTTATATGAACCATGATGTTATCAGTCTCTGGTGATGGTTCATGTATGTAAAGCAGATATATTGCTTCCCCTTGTCCGTGCTTTGAAATTCGTAATCACTTAACTGGAGAAGGAAAAGGGAAAGACAGAAATGTCTTTTCCATGGAAATTTTGTTTGTTTGTTTGCTAGAAAAACACTTAGTCTAACTGACAGTTAAATAAATGCTGTAAACTGCAATGGCCACAGCAATATCTCTTGCTCCAGCTTTTTTTTTTTTTTTTTCTCCTCCCCTCTAGTCTCTCATCCCTTGTTTCGTTACTCGGGATTATGAAGCACAGCGCAGACACATCCATTTTTAGGCATTCGTAGTGTTTGTCAGTTTGCTCTGAGCGCAGCTATGTTTCTCGCGGTGAGGCGGGGAGCCGGTCCGCGCGTACATGCCGTAGCGGAGGCTTGCTCCTCTATTCGCTTGACGTTAAGATTTTCAAAACATTTGCTGGGATTAGGCTGAGGAATGTCACTCTGCCTTCTTTTATTTGATACCGGCTTGTGCGGGTGTTAGCTTCTCCTTTTCTACTTCTGAGTCAGACTTTTTGACATTCTCATTCAAAATTATGGCATGAAATCGTTGGAGGATTTTGAGTTTATAAAGCAGTTGTCAGTTTTTAAGTAGTATAACTAAATCATCTTTTTAAGCACAGGTAGACGTGCAAAGAGAGTAGTCCTTGTGTTGAGTACATCGACCCTGAAGTTACAGGAGAAAAGGCCCTAGATAATTTGCCCGCTCAGGCTGCCCCTGGGCTTCAGTCACCCTATGCAGACTGGAGGTCGCTGGCTTGGCCGCAGCGCAGGGCTCGTCCGGCACCTCTGTGCAAGGCTCAGCTTCCAGCAGGACACGGGAGCCACTGGAGCCCCCTGTCCGGCTGTCCCGATCCGCTGTTGGGGGAGGTTTCGATATCATCCCAAGAGCAAGACTAAGACACAAAAGGAGTCAAATGCCATAAAACCTTGTAAGTTTTAGTCTCGTAAGCCTGATAGGACAGAGAGAAGAAGAAGAGAAAAAAAAAGGAAGAAAAGCGAGCAATCAGGAGAGATGCAGCAAGATTATAGTTACCACCACCACTAGCCCAGCTGAGTGTCATGGGCTCCACTTTGGTGCAGGTACAGGTGTCTCAGTGCCTCGATGCACGTGGTGTTCCACACACACCTCGATGCAGGTGGTGTTCAGGGAAAGAAGCCGTGCGCCGGCGGGGGAATATGCAGTCCTTTTATGTCCCAGTTCTTGAAGAGTCCGCCCACTTGCTGCATGCTCTGATGCTCCTCTTCATCCAACTTGAGTGCAAGTGCCACTCTGTAGACACTGCTGAGTGTTGTTTGGGTCTCGTGCTGATGGAGATAAAACATCTGGAGCTGATACCACAGTCCTCCCAGAAGCAGGATGCCAAGGCCAAGAAGTCTTAAATTGGATGGAGATAAGATATCCCAGTCTTTCCGGAGACAGGGTGCCAAGGTGTAAATTGTATAGAGATAAGACACCTCGAGCTGATGGATGAGGTGCCTAGGTCAAAAAGTCCTAAATGGTAGGACAACAATGTTGAGACAAACAGAATTCAGCACAGTCTCTTACACTGGTGCTTGCCGCGTAGCTGGCACTGTTGGCCGTCTGTGGCCTGGCCAGGTGTTGTCCCCTTCAGGACCACATTGGTGACACAGACGCTGCGACACCTGCTCTTCACCATGACCCCTGTGAGGCCCTTTTCTGCTTTGGAGGGGAAAGCTGTGGTGTGAAACGTGAGCTGCAGTGTGGTGCAAGGGCTTCAGCCACCTGGGAGCGCCTACCATGCTTGAACCAGCACCATATCAGTGAGTCTGGGTGCAGGGATGTATTATTGCTAAACCAACATGTAGCTATTTACTGTAAACATGTATATGTCCGCAAATGCCTGTTAATGGGTAACTGCTTGACTTTTTCTGTCCTGAGCTACTAGGACTTCACGGCTTGGTTGGAGGGCAGGTGCCCTTGTAGCTTGCTCTGCATCGGTGCTTGCCTGGGGCGCATAGCTGGTTCGCAGTGTGGAGCTCTCCGTCAGCTGCTGTAAGATCCCATTTGCACTCTGCAGAGCTCCTGCTTAGAGAGCCTTCAAAACAGCTCTGTTCAGCCTTTGAGCTACTGCTGTACCAGCGCTGCCTCACAGAGCAGCGCAGCCTTTCATGCCTTCCCCTAGAGTAATAAATCCGAGGCTGCATTCTCATGAAAATCTTCAATATGATTTATTTACAGGTTAAGGGCCTAAACACATCCATATAAACAATGTTTTGGCCTTATTTTTTTCCTTTGTGAGTGTTACTTTTTATTTTTTTGGTGCCTCTTAAGGCCTTCAGGATATTATCACGGTGAATACTTCTACCCTGTATACACCATTTTAGGAAAAGATAAGTTGTTTTCTTCCAACTTAAAGAACTAAAAACTGCCTTAAGTCTGTGTAGCGCTGATCCTTGACATCCTTTCTTCTGTTTATTGCTATCGCGATTCTCCTTCCTTCCAAGCAGGCACCTAACTACTGATGCTCTCTCTGCTTTGAGATGTATTTCAAAATGGTGCAATTGGCTCAAAGTGAATAAAAGATGTTAGACTAGAAAGTTTTTTTGAAATATAATTATCAGTCCATATAATAAAAAAAAGGTGAGAAAACCACATAGCTGGATCTAGGAGAAAACACTATTTTTTTTTGTTTCCATAACTTTATTCAAAGGCCAAGTATAGTCCTTTTTTATTTTTTAAATTACAACTGGAAATATGATTCACTAGATGTCCAGCTTCGACTCCTTACACAGAATAATGTTGCAAAATAATTGCTTACAAATAGTAACTACAAAACAGTGCTAGTCATTTACAAGCAGATTATGTATTAAAGTCTGTTTTATCAAGTTGATTATTTTAAACCTAATACTAACTAGAAGCCCGAATACCAAATTATAAGAGAACATAGACAATAAATTGTGAGTCTATAAAACAAAGCAGGAGGGATCTAAAATTGTGCAGTTTCTTTGAAGGTGGTATCTATAAAAAGATTGTCCTTTAGCGTTGATTTTATTGTTGTAATCAATATAAATATCTCTTTTTAAACCATTTTGTGATATTTTAACATCTGACAAGTTGTAGCCTTGTGTGTGGGGATAAAATACTATTATACTTTTCTTCTTGCTGGGCTGCCAGATGATCTCTTGGAGGAACGACCCTGAGGTCAAAGATGTAACAGGCTACTTGCAGCTCTTTACACTGTTTTTACTGGGACTATTTTTATTAGAGTTATAGTGGATGCAGTTCTGCCTCTAGTGAGTCAGGGCCTTGGGACGTTTGTGCCACCTGTCACCCCCTCTTAACAGCTTTGATCTTGCGTGCGTTGGTTGGAAAAATTATTGTGCCATTTTTCAGTTGGAGCCTGCAGTGGTTTAACACAGCTTCTAACACTTCATTGCAATATGAGTTGATACAGACAAGCATTTTTGAAGAGCCCTAAGGCTAACAATAATATTTATATCTTCTGCCATTCATGGGAAAGCAGAGCCAATAAAACAGGCACAAGATCTGGCGTGTTTTCTTTTGCTCATTAATGTCGCGGTCGATTCTGTGGGTGTTCCCTAGAACAGCAGTTACTCTCATTTTCTCGTGAAAGGGAGAGACCATATTTCTTATGCAAATGTATTACCTGTGAGATTCTGCTTTAAGCCTTTCCTTGAAGGATGTCGTTGATCTCTTTAAAATGGAGAGATGCATAACACAGTGAGAAATCTATGTGCTGGATTGGCCTTGAAAAAAAAAATGCACTGCAGGAATAGTATATGACAAATGTACATTGGGAAGATGAGGGTCTGATTCAATAGGAAGTGTCTACAACCTTCCTGTCCTCCTATCTTTTGATGGAAGAAAGGACTCATTCTCAGAAATGCCAATCTCTCCCTCTGGGGTTCCACATTTACTGTTCTGCTTTTCGCACTCTGAAGTCCTCAGTGGTCAGTCTTTGTTTATGTTGATATGGAGAGTATCTGGCCCCCACTACTTTTCTCCCCCGACTATCTTAGCTATCTCATGCTTCTCTTCCCAGTATCTCTTAGTTGTGAGGAGCTGTGTGTGGATCTTGGACCCCTGAAAAGTTTCAGAGTACACCCCCTCCTTGAGGTCCTGCTCGGGTGCTTATACTTCACCTTTCATTCCTTAATAGCCGACCCAGTCACACACAGCTTATAAAGCAGTTATGATCCTAGAAGAAAAGGTAGATGGGAAATAGAATTTGGGTTGCAGTATCCCACATTATGCCTGTTAATTAGGAAAGATGTTTGGGTAGTTTAATAAAATGTTCCATTTTCTACCTATTCTTTATTGCAGTCTGAGTGCTCACTTTACAACTCAAAATAAAAATTTTGTGGTGATTCTGTGTCTTAAAAGGTGGACTGAAACTTTGCTCCAGGATCTGTTAGAGACACAGAAGGTCTTAACTAGCCTGAGATGAAATGATCCTTGCTATCACTGAAGAGCTTAGAGCAGCAGTTGGGGTTCTGTGCAGGTGTGTAGGACTGGATCCACAGAGGTTTTCTCTAACCCTTTTGAATTTCTGTTGACTTTAGATGGCCTACATTGACTTAAATTCAGCCAGGGATCAATGTGACCAAGACCCATTGCTCCAAATATGCTTTTTTTTTTTTTTTTTTAAATAACTAAACTTTACTATCCCCTATTACCCCATTCTTGCCCAACTAGTATCCTAATGAATCCTTTTAGCAGTCGGTTTGTGCTGGCCCTGATGAATAAGGCAGCCTCTGAAGAAACGGCAGGTTTGCAAACTACTCAAGGGCACTTAATCCAGTGCTGTGGCAGCAGCTTTTCACAATGACAGGTCCCTTGCTCAATAATTCCATGGTTTTGGGAACAGCAGAGACTTGCAAGACCACCTTTGGGGATTTGCTCCTCTGATAGAGTAGATTGGGAGAGATTGCTCCTTCTCCATCTAAATGGGATTTGAATATTGCTTGGAATTTAAATAGGCATTTAGAATGACTCTGAAGAGAGCTGAAATAGGTGATGCATAGCAGAGATTTTCCTAGTTTACTTGTTTGGAATTGGAACTGATTACGTGTTTTTTTTGTCACTTTTTTTTTTTTTTTTTTTTAATCTGTTCTTAGCCAGGCCTCTATTTTTATGCTTCTGTTCTTTGAACCCTTTGCAGCCAAAACACTCCTCAAAAGTTTCACCTCCAGTTCTTTGTCTCTAATTTTCTCTGGCCCAGAGATATCTTGATGAAGGTCTCTCAGAGTCCAAACAAAGAGTAAAATAATTTTAGTGCTAGAATGTCTCTGTTAAAGCCTAGCCTGTTGATATAGTTAAGCTCCTTGCAGAAAATTGTCAGGAGAGTGAATCAGGAAATTAAAACAGCAGCTTCTGGGTCAATGCAGGTTTGAAAATCCTAGTATGAAGTGAGCACAGTGACTTTAGAAGCAAGAATATGACAAGCAAAAGGGGAAGTAGTGCCCTTTCAGTTCAGAATAGTTAGCCCAGCTCTTCAAAGCAGAAGTCATTCTCACGAAAGACAGTGAGGAGAGAGGGAAGTGCTGAGTTCAGGTGTAAGAAGCTAAGCATTCAACTGATCTTCTTTAGGAGAATCAAACAGTAATGACTTCATAAAACATATAACACCAGATTATACCTATGTGTGGTAAGGTGAAGGCAAATCTTTTGTAATCAAAGCAAGGGAAAGGAGTGACAGTGAACCACAGTAGCTTCAGTTAGGAGACTGACACACTGGTGATCCCTTTTTTTTTTTTTTTTCCAAAAACTAATTCATTTTAAAAGGGCCCAAAAGCCAGTTCTCCTCACCTGCTCGCACATGTTTATGCCCTTAACAGAAGAAGTGATAACAAAAAGTTGGACCCAAAACTAGCTTTTAGGAGAGCAACTGAGGTAGTGTAGATACCATGGGACTGAGTTGAGAGGTGTAAACTCTCTTCCTAACATAACTATTGGCATAATTGGCAAATTAGCTAGGACTAACCCCCAGAAAGGCTTTAAGTGCAGCAGTGGACAATTAAGCAGAAGGCATGGTGCTAAGTGTCTGGCTGGGATCCTAGCCAGACGCTTTTGCTGGCTATCATCTGTGTGGATGCTACCCTGACAGGCATGTTTGGAGAACGGCTCCTAAACCAAGCTCCATAAGGAAAGGAGAGTCCTAATCTGTCACTTAAGCTGGGATTTCTGTATCAGGAATCTTGATGCCCATGTGTAAATATATTAGAGCAAGAAATGTGCCTTCAAATCTGGAAGCATTTTCAAATTGACTTCCTGAGACAGTGAATAGCATCTAAATCACTGTATGGATAAATTTCTGTTGCATCCAACTACACAGGTTTCCTCATTTGTAAGAGTGAGATAATAGCACTAAATGCATAGACATACCATGAGATTTAATACATTAGTATTTGCAGTGAGGTTGAAGTTCTTAGATGGAAGCTGCTTAATCCAAAGCCAAGTGCAACAGCTGGACATCAGCATTCTGGTCATTAGACTTGAGATCTTGCTCTGTGCACGTCTGGTAAGGGAACAGGGAACTGCTGTTTTTGCACAAGTCAAAATAGGTTCAAACTGCTCTGGATGAGGATGTCTGAGAGCCTGGTGATAACTATTGTCTTAATATGGTGCTGCTTCCTGGCTGAAAATCAGAATTGCGTCAGTCCCTACAAGGACCTTGAAAACTCAAGGATCCTTGTGCCTCAGCAGAAACCAGTTGTCTTATGGATAAAATTCTGAGGATTAAATATTCATCAAATTTCTCAATTACTTTTCTATTATCAGTTTCATGGCTGTTCACTTTCAAATAAGAAAGATTTAAATGTATCCTGTGATTGGTTTGACTTAGGTAACAAATCAAATTTACCCTACTGAGTCCACTAGACAGAAGAAATTACAATCGACATAGAAAAATTGCTTACCTGTGAATGTTTGCTTTCTTTTTTATTCCCTTGTTTTAAAAAGCCTCTATGTTGAAGAAACTTTGGAAGGGATTAATTAACATTATTTAGAAGCTGGTTGTGAAACCCCAGAATAAATCCACATATCTGTTGGTTTCTGGCTGTTGTAGTTAAATTGGGTGTCTAAGCGTGAAAAAGAAAGGTATATTCTGATTTTCAGTGGGCTGAATCACCTTTGAAAGTTACTTCCTGACATCAGAATTATAAGAAATAATAAGAGGTTTCATTTAAATGCTGAAAATTCCATGACATGAATTTTGAATCTGTAGCAACAGTAAGTTCCAGCTGTTTTAGCTGGAACCTCTGTTTATAGGGTCGGTGAAAGTAGTGTTTCTGACTAACTTGATATATTGCATCCATCTGTGCTTTTCATTGTTTTTTTGTAGTCTGTTTTGTTCCAAACAATGTTAAGTAACAAAGCACTGCTGAAATGTCTTGGGCCAGATAGTTCTATTTAGTTAATGATTCAAGTTTGAGATACAATTTGTAGAAGTATGAGAATAATATACAGGAATATCTGGATGACCTTAAGAAAAGCAGTAATAGAAATGGAGTGAAATGTTCTAGTACAAGGTCAGGTACTTAAGAACTACTGCTACTAAGTCTATTGTAAATTGAAAAAGACTGATAAAGATAGAGACATAGTTAATCATAGAATAATTATGTGATGCAGCTCTGAAAAAGACAAATGCTTTCCTCAAATGCTTCAGAGAGCGCAAAGTATTTGTGCCATTTGAAAAGGGTCTTGGTGAAATAATGGCAGGTCATACTCTAAAAATATATTTGAAAACCTTTGGGCTTGTAACTCAAGAATTATCTGGGGGAAAACAAATCAAAAACCAGCACAAATAAATTCATTCACCCTGCATTCGTAATCATTATGAATTAAGAATTAAGCATTTTCTTAATTCTCTTTTTACCTTCCAGGAATATTGGTGGTAGAAACATCTCATATAGAACCCAGTATCTAGGTAAATAGATTTAAAATATGGTACAAGGGAGAACTGCAGAAATAAGGGATTTATTCAGCAGTGATGAATTGCCTTGAGAACTATCTGGTGTCTGCTTTCATTGCAAGTTCTTTGAACAGTGAAGTATTAAATAATTTGTATCAAAAGTATGTTAACCTGAGAGCTACAGAAACTCTGGAGATTTGTGAATGATAAATAAAAGATTTTTGTCTTTTTTAGCAGCATGTATCATTGTTACTCACTGTCATGCTTAGCAGCTGAAAATGAGATGGTGGGCATGTAGTGTCATATTCTTATTAAAAAAAAAAAAAAACAGATTTGAGGTGCAATGCAGTATTTTCAAAAGCAGGTCTTTAAAAATCTGTTGAAAAGATTCTTTTGTTAAGGTAAGCAATGATGAAGGTTCCAGTAGACTCATGCTAAAAATGAGTGAGCTGCGTGAGACACCTGCTACCTGAAACCACCTGTCTGGATGGTGGCAGGTAGTCAGATTTCCTGTGGGTTACCTATGAGACAGGTGCCAATCTCAATGTTCTGCAAAACAGAAAGTACACATTTTAGATCGCTGTGCAAGTACAGTCTTGCTTTTAGTTGTGCTTGAAGTTGTGTCATGTATGACATGAAACAGTCCAAGCTGCAGAAATGTGTTAAAAATGACTGATGAGGTTGATTTTTTTTATATTTGGAAATTAAAGCAGCCTGCACTACTGGGAGATCAAACGGTGTCCTGCTCTGCCTTCTCCCCTTGCACTTGCGACCAGGGATGTGATAACAGAATTTGACAGATGGATTTTGATGTACTAAGGTGCAGTGTCTTTCCCTGAAAACATTTGGGAATAGTCAGATGCTTACATCATTAATTGTGTAAATTAAGTGCCTGCCTCAGAGCTTAGCACCTAAAGGAGAAATGAAGTGCCTAATGGTATGTAGATGTTAAAGAATAAAAACACCATCAACAAAAAACGCCTCTTGCCCTTTGCAGTGGTGTGTGCTGCTCATTACAGCCTCCCAAGTTGCCAGGCACTTCTGTAGAACAAAAGAGCCTGATTATTGTCAGTCACTTGAAACCTCTCAGCTCAGGCACAGGAAGCAACCCAGGCACTAAGTACAGTACGAGCTGCAAAATTCATCAGGGAAGCTGGGGAAATCTCTTTTTACTGTGCTCCATGCTGGAGCCTTGTGGCTGCATGCTACTATTTGTACTTTCGAACTGCTTTAACTTTAGATCTTTACATGATCTGTTTTACTCTAGTAAACACTTACTGCTATATTGTTATGGTCTGTGTTTTAGAAATTTTGTCACTTAGTTTTAGAGATGGTAATCAGTAAGAGTGAGTAATAATAGGTGTGTGTATATATACTGAACAAACTCCAGTAGTAGACAGTCATGATGACTGTCATTCCATTATAGGCTACATACATCTTGATGCTTGTCTTAGAGGTAATTAAGGAATCTCATAGTAATTTGCCATGAAACCTGCATCTGTTAGAGAGCAGACGGTTATTTATCCCTAGGAAGAGGCACTGTGGTAAAATGCACAAACTGTAGCAGCCTTTTCCCTCAGTGAAATGCCTGTTCAAGGGCCTGAAGCTGTGGGCTGTGTCAAGCTCAAGCTGGCTGCTCTGCAGCTAGCTCTAATGTTTGCTGTGAAGATTGTGTTTCAAGTTCCATTTCAAGTGGCATTTAACTTCTCGTGCACCTGTATGTTAATTCTTCTCTCTCTCTCTCTCTCTTTTTTTTTCCTTCTTTTTTTTTCCCCCAGTGTGTGCACACGTGTGGCTTGTCAAGGAGATTGTAGCTCCGTTTTTAGTTGTCAGCCTTTCCAAAATGCTGTCAGGCTAAGGCATATTGTCTTATATATCATCCACCAACAGTTCCAGATTAATTAGTCTTTCACCCATTTTAAAGGTATCATCTATATCCTGCAGGCAGAGTTTGGTGTTTGGCAGCCTCTTCAATCAAATTCTTCTCTATGTACTCTATAAATAATCTGTGGAAAAATTACTCTCTTCTGTGAATAGCTACAGATACAAATGGTATATTCTCTACAATTCTACGGTCTTCAGTGTATATAGATTACCCCATTTGAGCATTGTACCAAGGACAATAAATACATCTTACTTGTCCTATAGTCTTACAGCAAAGCTAACATTGTTTTTTAGCATTTATATTAGCATTTGGTGATTTTTAGGGCTTTATGTATTCGTTATTTTGCCTAGTTCATAGAATGATAGTTCCTGATGTGGGATGTTGGAGGCTTTTTTGTAATGGTGGAAGCAAATGTTATTAAATATGCTTAGAAAGAAATGGGAGAAAACAATATAAGCTGTGGTAAGGATGCTATTTGGATGCATTACCTGTGTGAGGATTATTAGCTACTGTGGTGGGCAGATTCAATAACCTATTTCCTCACTTCTGAAAGTTCCTGCTAACTCTCTGTCTTACTCATTGAAATAGTTGCGCAATACCCGCAGTTAGGAAAACAGACAACCATCCTGGTGGTGCATGCACCATGAGAGCACACAGGAGCCTTCACCCAGTGCTTCACCTGTGTGTGTGTGTGTGTGTGTGTGTGTGTTCATGATACTGAAATTTCACCTCCCTCAAGAGGCACTAGTGAGTAGGAGGGCGATCAGGAGCAGCTCAGGCATGAGCTGGCCTCCCATCTTCTTGCTCTAGCCCAGGGCAAGTCCAGTTAGTGGGTCTGGCTGTTTATGTTAGAGATTTTCAAGCAGTGCCTGAGGGTAAAGGCTCAGTAAAAACCTCAGGGATTATAAAAATCTAAAGTAAAATATTGTGTTTTTTCCAGTTTTGTAACGCCAAAAGGAAGAAAACTGTGAGTATGTTTGTATGAGTGTTAAGGAGTACTGATTCCCAGGGAGGGTACATTTTACATTTTACAACCTGTTCTGACACGGTAAGACTTGGATTCAGCCTGATGTCTGTTTTGGCCATGGGCTCTGTGGACATGATTTTGCTGCCAGGAAGGGCTCTGGTCTCAGTGTCTGCGAGTCAGCTGGCTGTCACTGCCTGCTGCTGCCGCAGCCCGCAGAAACTGAGCTGCCATTTATAAATAAATGATCAGGGTTCCTGCATTGCAAGAACAGTATTCATAACGTGAGCTGATGTACTGCTGTCTCTGTAAACTACCTTTGTCGAAACTCTTCAGACAAACAATAGAAAAATAAAGCTATGAAATTTGTTACCATACTCTTCAAAAGTCCTCTTACTTTAAAGCTATTTAAACAAGCTAACATAATAACCATGAAAAATGTGGGGGTTTTCCCAAGTGGCTTGCAAGAAAGTTAAAATATCTAGGCCTGGTAAGGAGATGGAGTGCTTATTCTAGTATGTATTTTATGTTTTTAATGCCTGTGAACTTGCTACGTTGAAATCACTGGAAAGAACTGAAGTTATTGTTTTGTCATTGTCCTTTTGTTGTTCTGGATAAGTTGTACTTTAGTCTCTTCCAAGTTCAACAGCAACCAAGCTCCAACAGACCCCCTGTCATTCTCTTACAGAGTTTAGTTCACTTAATTTCTTCATTCTGTTGTACTATGATTCAATATCATTTCTTGCTCAAGTGAGATCAGAAAGCAGCAGCTGATTCTTTTTTACATTTAAATGTTGGTTTTGAGCCAGTTTGTTTTGTATATCCACTTTAAAGATGAAATTGTGTCATTTCCTGGAGCTTTATGTAACGCCTTTGATAACTTCAAAGCAGTGTTTTTCTTTGCGTTGATGGAAGTGTAAAACTTGTTTCAAGTTACTGATGAGCAAAATGGTGATGCCTTTTGGGAAGGTATCGAGGCACAAAGGAGGCAACAGTGTAAGTCCCCTGTGTACGAATGCATGTAACTTAGATTGTGGATTGGATCTTCTAGAAAAACTCATATGTGGAGACTCCCTGACAGAAGAACTCATAAAATTTGCCTACCTGCATGGTAGAGCTTGCAGCTGGTGATGCCACGGGTCCCACCATTTTACTCTGGCGCCCTCAAGCAGGGCAGATAATGCTACCCCTCGTAGTGTTACTCAAACCATAGCCTGCAGGTCTGAGTTTGCACGTCCCAGAAGGCATGGTAAAAACAAGCCCCCTGTTTACACAGCTGCCCTTGACGTCCCACAGCCTGGTACGAGCAAGCGTGGAGGCCGGGCCGTCGCCTCTGGGCTTCGTGCATCGCGTGCGAGGGGCCTGCACAGCAGTCAGGAGGAGACACACGTTACCCTCCTTTTTTCTCTCCCAGGTGCAGGTGATGATGAGTTATGACATGGGCTACAGAGTTTTCTGGGGAGTTATTTGAGAAAGGTTTTTCCTTGTTTGTTTATTTATTTGGATTGCTTAATCCTTGTTCAAAGGGAAAAAAAAAAGGTTGGAAATCACTGTTCTGTGCAGGTCTCCTTCCCGTGCCAAAGGATTTGAAAATCCTCTATCTCCCTATTGTTCACTATTTCAAGCATGGCAAACTAGGGAAGTGGTCCGTATCAACATTGAATGGATATCTGTAGTCTGCTGTAACCTTTGCTATGAAACTCTGTTATACTGGTCATCTTTTCCCGGTTATTTCTGCTGTATGTATGAGAATTTCAAAGTGTGAGTCTGCTGGGCGGAGGAAAACTGAAGAAGGTCATCCTGCTACATAGTTCACAATTCTGATTTCAGGGGAAAATGACATTCAGACAGTGTGTGGGTTTTGGACATTTTCCACAAAACTGTCACAAGAAAGCTGTGGCCTTTAATGATCACCAGCATCTCTGCTCAATTGGGTGTGACGAGACGAAGCAAGAATTCAAACCGAGTCTGCTCAGTGAATTGTCTGCTGATTGAGACGTAGCTCGGAGAGAGCAAAATGGTCCCACGAGGACAAGTTTCCATTGAAAAGGCAAGTGGAAAAACGTGATTTGAGGCTAGGAAGTGTTTTATGGAGAGAGGCTGTGATGTGGAGTTCTGACGAAAGAGGCAAGGGAGAACAATAATGAAATGCTTGGATATTTTTTCTTTGAGATAAAAATACTCATTGCTCATTTATACAAAAAAAATAAGATAATACTCTTAATTTATTGCCCTTTATGTGGAAATATTTTCTGTTTGATCTGCAGAAATAACTGATGGAAACTACATGACTTCATGTGTTGCCTAGGGTTTCAGTATTTCTCTTTGTGAGATATTTCAGATTAAAACCAGCCATCATGTGTTGAACTAAACAGCAGCTCACAAGTCATGCTCTCAGCTATTTTAACTTTTCTTGACACCATACTGGATTTAGAATTGGCAGGATTTCCCTTCATTTTACCTTTCTGATATATTTACTTCTTTTCTGCCTGTATTGGGTAGTAAAATGTTAGAAAATACAGTGTAGAATAAACAAACAAAAAAAAAGAAAAATACAAGGGGAATTTATTATATAGCTGAGGAAAATTCCCATAATACACCATCTCCTTTGTTATATAAACAGAGAAGAATATCGTGTATCTAGAGCAGCATAATCCATCCAGGTTTGGTCCAGAAAAGGGAACCCTTTCAGACCCGTGGGGACCTGCTCTGAAGGTCCTTCCATGCAAGGAAAATATGTGGAGTAGCTCAGGCAAGGACCAAGTGTCCCGTGAGCCTGTGGTTTAGATCTGGAAATGCTGCTGATGTGGCACTTCATGCCCTGGTCACCAGCTTGCTTTAACAGCTGCTTTCCGCCACGATCGCTCTTGTTTCAGGAGAGGATTTCTCCATCCCCGCCTAGCAGACGTTTCTCACACAACCTGCCTGTTTGAGCTGGTGCTCTGTGTTGCCTTTCGTCTTTGAAACTGCTCAGTCCCTCCTGAAAGGAGGATGGGCAAATTCCTGGAGTTGCTGACTGCACTTGTTTAAGCAATCCTCACTGTCAGCCATAGGTAATCAATTTGCTGGCTGCTAAAATATTTGCCGCTAAAAATTAATAAATTGACTGAATGTTGTGACAAAAAAAAAAAAAAAAAAAGCAAGATGTGCTAAATTTATGTTTTCAGGAGAGAAAATACACAACCAGTTCATTTAGAGATATTTTATTCAGCTTTGCCCAGGTCTGAGGGGTCTAGCAGACAGAGTATGTGCCCTGAGTGATGTCCTCATTAACGTTCTTCCAAGCAAAATGTTATCAAGAGTTATAAACAAACGTGTAATTTTTTTAGACAGTTGGAGGATTTAATTCTAATATTTTAATCAGATATGGACAGCTTTTTATCTGTATTTCTTAAACTTTTACCTGTGTTGCTTATTTTTTTAGGGAGCACATTGTGAGTATGTAACTGTCTTCCCTGAGGCCTGTAATAGGTAGAGTATAGGCAGAGCACAGGTAATGAAAACTGTTTATCACAGCCTTGTGGTCTTCAGGGACCCAACATAAATCAAAGACTAACTCCTCCCAGAGGAGCAGTCAGTTCTTAGTTCAGGTTTGTATTCCATTTGTATTCTGGTAACAAGCTACGTATATTATGGTCTTCCTAACGGCAGTTCTTCACTCAGGTATTAAATAAGATATAATTCACAGGTGGCTAGCATTAGCAATAAAAGTCCCCAAAGAATATAATTCCTACATCATTACTTAAGCCATTTTTAATGAAAAAATATGCATTTAGATGAGACAAATGCAAATTAAAAAGAAATTGAAAATTCACATTACATGGACAGTATTTGCATGGGGGCTACCAACTTAAAGGTGATTAAAGTGTTTTCACACATTAAACTATAACAGGCAAATAGCTCAATTATTCATGTAATTAATTATTTGGCAGTACAGCAAGTGCTTTTCTTACTGCATCATTTTAAGGCTGGCAGCTACGGAAGTGGCATGTCCTAATTCTGACTTAAACCCAGTTTTAAAACGCGCGTGTAGCAAGCAGTGGAGTCTTTCGAATCGTATCCAGCGCTTTAATTTGGGAACTGTATTTTCCAAGGGGCGGTGGCAGTAGGTGATCAGAGGCACTGCCGTGGCCAGCAGCAGGGCTTTGGAGGTCCCTTCGGTGCTCTCCGTGAGCAGCGCCGGGGCACTGTCGGAGGCCGCGTTACCGTTTGGCCGAGTCTGGCCGTGGAGCCCGTTCACCGCTAAGCAGTATGGACCGTGACCATATTGTCCTCTTGCTTTTTGTTCATGTCTCATTAAAACAGCAGGTGGTATTTCGTAGTGAAGCGTGTTGGCAGGGAAAATCTGACTGCCAATGTTCTTGTGTAAAACTTTGTTGGTAAAAATGGGGAAAGGTCTGTTGGGGTGCGGGGAGGTCTATGTTCTTCAATTGCAGGTTTGTTCTCCATAGAACATTTGTTAAAAATCTTCCCGGTCTGTCTAGTCCGCGTCCCATGGGATGGGAATCTGAGGCAGCCTTTGAAAGGCTAGTTGATTTCTTGATTATTATCACTGTCAGGAAGGTAATATAGATTCTAAATTTCTCCAGTCTTAATAGTGTTCAGTTACGCTCCCTGCCTAGCATATTAAATACATTTTTCCATCAAGTTATACATGCCCTGGATACCTGCCTGCTTCTGCTGCTTCTGGATCCTCACAGACTCTTTCCTTCTTCTCATCTCAGCTATTGCCAGGAACACACAGGCAAATCTCCTTGCCACATTAGGTACCCAGTACTCTATGTTCTTTTACCTCATTTGGAACAACGGAAAAAAAAAAAAAAAAAAAAAAAAAAAGGTGAGCCAGCCCATCAAGTGTCTTTTTTTCTTCTATCTTTGCTTTTGTAACTAACAGTGAAATTTTGCTGTCCTAGACATTGGCATCTAGTGTCAGTTTAAGCATTTTGAAGCATGATTTTATTTTTTGTAGCATCCACTGTGAAACAGTGGGGTCCCCTCTGTCCTCTTTGCCAACTCCATGGAAAGGACTGTCCCACTAAGATGTATCAAGTAATGCCAGACAACTTAATCCAAATCTAAATGTCTTTGATGGTACGGACAACTGAATTCAGGCCATCAAATAACATAATTGAAAAAGGACTCCTGAAAAGGTATTAAGGATAATGACTCAAAGCATCTATTTAGTCTAGAACAGGCCTTGATCTGGAGATGCCAGGGTTTCTGGAGCAAAGGCAAAAGCTCAGTTTGTGAGTGTGAGTGAGTGTGTAAGTGTGGATTGACTAGTGACTGTATAGAAGAATGTTACAAGCTGAATTTGAGTGTCTTTTCAGGAGCATAATAAGATCTTTGTTACCCACCTATGGACTGACCCATTTCATTATTATTCCTAATGACAACTGCAGGAGTTTGGTTTGTTAAGTTCAGGTAAAGACAGAGTATTTAGGATCAGTTAATTATTAATGAAAATACTGTTGTGATGTAATGAAAAAACTAATGTGAGTAAATATACATGTAACATGATTCTGTAAACTTGTGAGAGATATTTAAGGAGACCAGGAGTGGGGAAAACAGCATTCTGTGGATGAATATTGAATAAAAACAAGAGTTTTTCAATTATAAATATTCATGCTACATTATCTTATTGATTTTACTCCCTGCAGTAATTATTTTATTGTTCTACAAATCATGCCAAAAGAGTAAGTTAATATAATAGTGCTGCTGACATGGAAAATATAAGAAAGGAAGATTCTATACTAGTGAATAAAATGATAGGAAAAAACTCTTTCCATTTTTGCTGTGAATTTGAGAGCTGTATCTCTATAACAGACAACTAGAAAGGTGAAAGGAAAACATCTGTAAAAAGGAAAACTGCTGATCCAGCCTCATTTCATTGTGCTGACAGAGGTGGACCTTCAGCTTCCTTCATGTGTATGTGATTTTTCTCCTGGTGTTATTTTGTTACTTTGTTCTTATTAATACTATTTCCCTCAAATTTTAGCTAGATTTTATGCAGATTGTCCCTTATAATCTGCTGTATAAGTGTAGGATACCTTCTGAACCTATTTTTTCTGTTTGGACCATTGCCTGTTTAGACACTCAGTCAGCAACTACTACTTACTGTGTTTTTATAAAGCAATTGGCATGAGACCTGTATAACCAATGAGAACGTCCAGCTAAGCTCAACCAATAGGAATAATAAAAATATTATTTGTGGCAGGAGCTCTCAGGGTCTCTCTTCAGACATGAGAGATAACAAATTCTCTGAATGGAGGGACTTTGCAGTAATGCTATTCAATTGATTTCTGGGAATAGCAACTCAATGATAAAATGGAATTGTAACTTAGAAACAAGGGAATTAAAAATAACCGTGGTCGTAGTCCTGTGCAGTATTTCTATTGTAAGAAAAAGGTAAAACTTGCATTGAATTGATCTAGTTGTCATCTTCCTTTCGGATCACTTGGCCTTTGCTCTATCTCTTTTCCTTGGAACGCGTACAGTAAAGCAGCCGCTTGAATTTCCGTGGTGACATCCTGAGAAGCTTGTGCAGGGCGTAATTAGTAATGTTTGTAATGTTGCTGAATAGCTAAATAACCGTGATCCAGAGATAGACACAAATATGGCAAACTCCAGAAATAAACATTCGCCTCCAGTGTTTTAGTTTGAGGAAATAGATGCTGGAAGCACAGTTGGAATTAGATAGCAGAGCGTCTGCAAAGCACCACCACAGATTGTGCAATAATTTTACCCTGTTTCTTGAAAAAACACCTCAATGCCTGTTAAGGAAAATGAAAAATTTCTACAAATTGTTCACATTTAAACTGCTAGCCCAAAGGACGTCCCTTTTCCGAAACCTGGGGAGAGCTTGGCTAGCTGACGAGCCAGCTGGTCCCGCCGGGCACAAGGGGCAACTGCTACCAGCGTTTCCCTTTTCACCGGCGCGAACTGGTAGCTCGGCAGGGCAGGATCCAGGCTGGGTGAAACGCGGTGCTGCTTCGCACGAGGTTTTGTTTACCCGTCACACTCACCTCGCCAAGGGGCTTAGGCAGCTTTGGGCTGCAGGTCAGGGAACTGGCTGGAAACAGGGAACATGTCGGCCTGCGAACTGTGGCAGAAAAGAGGTGGTTTCGTACAGAGCTGCAGCCTTTAACAAGATGTTGGCAACCCTCCATCCCCGCTGTATGCGGATCCCCAGGGCAGGCCTAATGTGGGCATGGATAAATATTTGAGGAGTAAATGGAGAAGATGGGCTGTAGCCAGTAACCTTAGATAAGCCCCATCCACAAGCCGCGGTGCAGGAGAAGAGAGAGCCGGGCAGGAGCAAGAGCTGGATTCATGGCTATAAAATGGCGCCCGCTGCAGCCCCCCGAGGCGAGCTGACAGAGGAGCCCCTCTCACGGCCTCCCCTTTCGGGGCTTGGCTGCTCCTGTCGTGTCTCCGTGCAGCTCCGCGTTCCGGGGGGACGGCTCCCAAGGAACATGCCCTCGGCGGGGCCGCTGCCCTAGGCTGGGTGCCGCAAGGACGGCAGGGGCCTCGGGAGGCGGCCGCGCTGCTGGCGGCCCCCGCGGCCCCCGGGCACCTGCCGTTTGCTTTCTCAAAGCAGGCCGAGGCACGGGGCCAAGCTCCTCGATCCCGGTTTCTTTTATTGCCACATAGAAAAGATAAAAAGGAGGTCTGAAAACACTATGAGAAGAAAAATAAAAGGATGTTGCTGAGTGTGTTTTTTTTTTTTTTTTTCTTTTTTTTCCATGCCTCCAGAAAGAGCTCTTTAGTGTGATTATTTTTTTGGTCAGAAAGATAGAATCAGTCTATTTTAATGGAATCCCAGGGGAGTGGTAATATTACAATTTCTCTTGTAAACCTGCAGGGAAAAGGATCATGGAAAGTGGCTTATCTGGAGACCTGAGAGTGTTTCAAAAAGTGATCATTCCTGATTAGTCACATCTTCCATTTCTATATTTATCTGAGTGGAAGTGTTACGAGTCTTGTCTGTAGAGCTGCTGAGGCTTAAATTGTGTTGAAACAAGTTTTAGCCTGACAAATTTCAGAGGACTAGTGCATGTAGTAAGTGCATGGATTACTAACTATAGAGATGTATCAATCAGATATATTCTTTAACACTCTATAGGAAGCTTCTTTTTAGTAATGTAATGTATAGGTTATTAAAATGTGCAAATTGCCTACAGGTTTTGTAGGTTAACATATGAGATCTCTTCTGAGTAAGTAAGAATTGTGTTCCAAGAAATCAGTGCACTTTTTCTTTTAATTAAAAATCTTCCGAATAAATACCATATAACTTCCACTCCAAATAATCTTTTTCTTTTATTTTAATTAAATGAAAATAAAACTCAAAAGGTTTACTTGCAATCTGTGCACTTCCTCAGGGAAGCATCATCTTTATAACAAATGAAAATAACAGTTGCGTTGAAACATGTCATTCTACCTCTTAAAGAGTAGATTGTGTATCATTATTCCTGCTCTTAATCACCCCAAAGTTACCGGGTTATCATTATGCCTGAGCGAAGGGAAAATCTAGTGGCATAATATGTGAATTAAAACCAGTTATATAAGAACGTGGCCGAAGAATGGGAGCTCTGAGAGTTTGTGTCCATATAGGATGTAAGGCTGTGTGTGAAAGAAGGTCCTTCATCTTTCAAATGGCTGTGCAAAATCCACAATATAAATTGTTTTAAGCAAAAAACATTAGGAAAGTTTGTCCCATGTGGAGGTATTTAGTTGCCCATTAGGTTTCGAACTTGAATGTGTAACAGGGCTCTGTACTACCCTCAGAGTAAGGGTCTGTAGTAATTTAAAAGTAGTTGGCATCCCAGTGCACTTCTCCAGGATATTCTCAGCTTGTGTCCGCCATGAGCTGCATTCGTCACTTAGTGGGGAGCTGATGATGCAAGGAGCTACCTCAAAGAGGCTTCTCTTAGTGTCTCCTGCTGCTTGCCAGCAGCACAGAGTGGGGCTTTCCTAAGGCAGGATTTCAGTTACCACAGATGCTCTATGTACCTTATTTTAGAATTTGTGCTCAATTTAATATGCTTGCATTTTTAAAAGAATTTATTATATAAATAAATGCATAAACATTATATATTAAAACATCCATATAGCATTTTCCAAAAACTTTTCAAATGTAGGGTGCTTTTTTTTTTGAATATTAATGTTCTTCCACTGCAATTTTATGTCTCTTTCTGATTATTGTTTTCTATTCAGCCGACATAATGTTCCCTGTATTCCAGAAACATAACAAAGGCATACTATTCATATTCACATTTTTATTGTTAGTGCACAAGTTTTATAGCCTTTGAAGAAATTCTCCTCTTGCTTACACTGACAGCAAACTTTAGTCTTCAAATTTTTTATGGAGCAGATAGGAAAGTTTCTACATGTCTTTTTTTTTTTCCTTCCTAGTAGCAGGGTAATACTTTTTTTTTTCTTTTTCTATTAAATCTATGGGAGTTACAGTGCAGCTATTCCTGTTATATAATTTCGAACAGCAAGGGAACATCAGCACAGAAACAAGTAGCTTTTGGAGACGAGTAACAGGGTCTGAGAGTAGTTCTGAGAAAAGTGTGGATGTAACTGGACTTGGACAATTTTGAAGCTGTTCTGCAAGATCACAATATATTGTGGCTTTTTTAAATGATCATATGCAAACATAGCTGGCTGTAACTGGACCTAACTGAATAGTGTTAGCACAATCTCTCTGATGCACGTAGGAGATTTGCTCAAAGTAGAACTGGAATTTTATTTTGGTTTCATTGTGTGTCAGTGAAAAGATCGCTTAAGAGTTTTTATTATGGTATATATAGCCACTGCTTTTTCAGAAACATTAAACTTTAATAATATATGCCCATCTTAAAACCCAACTTCTGACAACGTTCTAAAAAGATGGCATTTATGGTGAATGATAATTTTCATCATGCCAGTGTATTTTTCAAATCTCTTTTGGCTCTGGGATCAGTCTGAACTAATGCACTGTTAACACTTCACACTTGTACCTACGTAATTCAGACTGACACTGGATTCTTTGCCATGAGCAAAAGATGTGGCTGAAGGATGATATTCTTAAAATAGAGAGATGTAAAATCCACTTATACTGAGTAATTATTTCTTTAAGCTCAGTCATAATGCAAGGAGAGAAATGTGGAAGATTATAGTATTTAAATAGTAAATATCTATATTGTTATTTTAACTGGGAGAGTTTACTCATGTCAGGAGTGAAATTCTGTCTTCTCTGAAGTTTTTGGAGGTTTTGCCACCAGCTTCAAGAAGTCAAGAGTTCACACGAGAAATAAGAAGCTAATGGAGAAAAATGTCACAGGTTCTTGGCGAAGGCACTTCCAAAGATGCTTTTGAAAGTCCTGTTCTTCATGACAAGTTAGGTAACAGCTACACAGTAAAAACATTTTTTCATGAAACAATAATGATTCTTAATTCTTTAATTTGCCATGTGCTCATTAAAAAGAGTAAACTCCTTCAGGTCAACTTTGAATTAATGAACTACAGGTTGCAAAGCAAGATAAAGCTACCTGTGCCTCCAAACAAAGGGCTCAGTGGTCATCAGCTGGTTCACACTTGGAAAAAATTCAGGCTCTCTGACTGCAGCAAACCTGGGACTTGTTCTCATGGACCATTCTGGCAGTCCTCGCTGAAAAGACAAGAGCCCTTTCCTCCTTAAATCCTGTCCCTTGCACTGATGGTTACAAAGGGATAGTCTGAGGGTGTTGTGTTTGTGCCAGCTCTTTGCTACCCTCAGATCTTTCCATCTGCAAGAGAAACTCCGTGGTGCCATTCAAATAACTAGAATGCTTTTTCACAGAAATTTGCCCATTATACTTAGAAAATCATTTGAATATCATGGTAATGAATTGCTCTCTTGCTAAACTGTTTGAGATGGTATATAGCATTCTGGTTATAATATTGTGCAATTATCTCATGCAGAGCTGCCTGGGAACAAAAAGAGAATTCAGAGATGTTTGCTTGTAATTTCCTGCCTTTGCTGCTGCTGAAGACTCATTTTAAAAATTGTAAGAATATACCTTTGTGCATAATATATTGTCATTCTGTTATGGCAGTTGATGAGCTTAGTGTTCTTCAGTGGCAGCTATTCAAAATGCCATTATATAACACATGCAAACAATACCGCTGTGTTTCTGAGTACCTGACTTTCTCAATGGATTATTTACTAGCACTTGCCTTTAGGAGTGCAGAAACTATGGTGACAGCTTTCTCACTCAGCAGCCATCCATCATTGCCTTGAACTTGTCAACATGAGTCAGGCTCTGCTGTGCTCATCTATAATGGCATTCATAGCTTTAAAGCCAAAGCACCTATAAAGATATTATTAGGTCACAGAGGTAGGCACACTAGATCTGGTTCTTTGAAACAGAGTTAGATTCCTTCCTTAGGTAAATGTCTAATCTCTAGAAGCACAATTCTTGTAGTTTCTAAAAACTTCCCTTTAGTTGCTTTCTTAGTCTTTGAAACTGGGTGATAACTCAAAGGATTTAATGCAGTGAATCATGAGGCTCGGGAAGAGAAAGAAGAGACCGCGTCATAGACGATGAAATGCGCTAAAAATAAAGCAGCTCTTGATTGAGGGCATCGGGCTTGGAGCCGGCGTGTCGGGCGCGCGCCCGTGCAACAGAGTCAGCGTTCGTTCCTGTCCCGCGACTCCACGAGATCACCTGGCCGCGGCTGCTGCTGCTGCTGGGGAGGCTGCGGCCCCGCTGCGGCCCAGCTGCCCCGCGAGGTCAGCCTCGCGTGCGCACGCCTGCCCCCTTAGCTCTGCCCTACGCTCCCTCCTCCTTGGCGCTCGCCCGCGCTCGCTCTTGCACTTCAAAACCAAAGAGCTTTTCACCTCTTTCTGGGAGCACCGGCAGCTGGCTGCTGCTCCGGAGGACGTGAGCTCCGTTCACCTCGTCCGTACCTGAAGCAGCTTACTTCAAATTATGATGAGCACGCTAGATATGGTTTTCTAATTATGACTTTAGTTGCATCTAGCTGTTGTATTGCGTTCTGTTGCATACAAGCCTGCCCCTGTCTCTGGTAAATGCTAATCCTTCAGCTTGAAAACTGTTCAGAATTTGAGCTTGTAAGTTCATGGCAGGCACCAATCTTGCTCCAGATGGTTGTGACTAGAGGTTTGTAGTAGGTTTTTTTGGGAGTGCTTTTTAAGTTCTTCAATCATACTTCCACATTTTTGAGAAAAATGCTAATGTGCAGCAAAGATAATCTGCTACTGGGCAGAAATACCCCAAGCCCAGAACATTTTATGTTCTGCTATTGCTTTAAAAATAAAAGGATGAAACAGGAGAATGTGGAAGGATGAAGCTGAATTAGGACGAATGGAAACAACGTGAGCTCAGATGGATCAAAAGACCAGTGTATGAGCAGATAGGAGAGAATGGGAAGAAATAACACTCTATTTTTCCATAGATTCCAGGTTTTCTATGAGAATATTGCAAACAAATGACAAATATCGTCATGATTTTCTAAAAGGGGAATTGAAAGATAGTTGTATTATTATTTGCTTTGCAGTGTTTACAATTATAGGTGATAGAACTGTTTATCCCATTTATGGCGCTGTATCAGTACAGTATCAAAATGCCTCAACTTTTAATATATTGTAGTTGCTCTTGAGTTTGGAAAGGTGATTTTGTCCATATTACAAGAAAGGAACTGAAGCAGAGGACTTAGACCCACAGGAGGACAGTGGTGTTGTGAAATTGTGGGTGAAAAACTGCAGCTTGCAGAGAATGGATGAAGTACCCTTGTTTATCCTTCCTACTAAGGCAAGGAGTGTCAGGAGGCAGCAGGACATGTTTCATATGCTGGGTTTTGAGAAGGAAACTGCTCTGCTATGCTGCTCAAAAGATGCTTTCTGGATTGAGGGACAGCTTCCAATGACTGCAGAAGCACAAAGAGATTTCTTAACTCTAATTTTTATCAAGAAATAGAGGCACTCACCAGGTAAATTTCAATTATATTATTCCCACCTGCATATTTTTCTGAAAACATGTGTCAAGGTCAGAAATTTTAGATGTGTGTCTAGGAAATGGTGAACTGTTTCCTTATCAAAACTTGTCAAACAGTAATAGATATTTTTTCTAGTGATCTGTAGTTTCTCGAAGATTGTATCTATCAGTCAAGGACTACAACAATTTCAAGAAAAGGAACAGAAAACACAGGTATTTCTCAAATGGTCTTTTAGACTGGTGGTCATCTCGCTGCACTGGGAGAGGGACCCTTTTCCATCTCTGCAATGGAGTTTGCTGATCATGGGAACCAAGAGCTCAGCAGAAGATCCCGGGAGGAACTGGGCACCCCCTCAAACCTTGGAACATCCCACTGCTCCTTCTCACGGGCAGGGCCAGCTGCTTTCTGAAATGCTGCCCTGTGGATTGATCCTATCCTCAGATTGAAGCAAGCAGTTCTCGGAGGCTCTGTGTTTCTCCAAAGGCATCAGCATGGCCGGTGGGAGTGTCTTTTCCCCCTGACAGGAAGAATGGATATTTGCTTTTGAGGGGTCTGGGTTTTATAATACACCATTCCCGAATGGCAAGTGCATTACAAAAATAAGTCAAAAAAAAAAAAAAAAAAAGGTTTTTACACATATATATTAGGTTGTTCACTATTCATTTTTCGCCAGCTGTCTGAATAAAGGAAGCTGTTTGACAGGAAAGTCCCCATCACCGTCGCGTTCCCCGGGAAGGAACGTACCTTGGCCGGCTGCGGCTGCTCGGTCCTGGGTAACAGGAGGGAAGTGGCAGTGGTGGCTCCTGAGGGCCGGGGGCCCAGGGCGGCTCTGTCCCTGCGAACGCTGCCGGTCCTGTGGCTCGCGCTGCTTCCTGCGGATGCCCGTTGGGCATCCTGTGGAGGGCTGCAGTCAAGAGCGTCGCTGACCTGGGCCCCGGGGGCTCTGTGCTCCGCTGCTGCAGAGGGACCTCCTTAGATCCGGCTTAGAAGAGGTGAGTTTGGCTAATAGGTGAGGAGGGCCTGCCGTGAAGGTACGGGCCTTGTCGTGTCCTGTGCTTTGTCATGGCAGCTGGAGAGGGCGAATAAGGCTGTTTCTCTCTCTCTTTTTTTTTTTTTTTTTTTTTCCTTCTTTCTTTTATTTGATATTTTTTCTCTAAGGAATCATGCTCAGCACTATAACCAAAAGATGTGCACTGAGAAGCCCCGTTCCTGAAGGGGCCTTTCTATGGCCTGCAGATTAGTGCCTGAATCTGGGAAAGGGTCTGGAAACATTTCTAATACATCCCTCTATTTAGCATATCTCCTTAGTTTAAACAGCTTCCTACTGTTCCTTTTTAGGATATACAATTTAAAATGAATTCTAAATCTAGTTGCAAATAAACAAGAGAAAAATAAAAGAATAAAAAGCACCATAAAAGGATCTTAACGCCTAAAGTACAGAGCCGTAGACTCCCTCCTGGAAGGAGTGAAGGGAGAGGGATTCTGAGTGTCCTTGTTTGCTGACCTCTCTCAGCCTTTTTAAGCAGCTGTGTAGACTGGAGAAAAAAAAAAAAAAAAAGAAAAGAGGAACCTAAAGGGTAAAACTCCGTGCATCTCCAGCATGTGTCCTGTGTGTTTCAAGCTGGTAAAGTGACAGGGAAGTGCCTAACCTGTTCCCACTTAAATTCTGTGCCTGAAGTACAACACACACTCGTGCCAAATGTATTATCTGATGCCCAGTTGGAGAGACACCCCAAAGCCGGGGCTTGATGGTCACTTGGTCACGTGCAGTGCAGAAGTCTCATTTTGAAAGTAAAAAAAAAAAAAATGGTCACGTGCAGTGCAGAAGTCTCATTTTGAAAAAAAAAAAAAAAAAAAAAAAAAGGTTTAGAGTCATCACAGTGCAGCTGTTCAAATTCATATGCAATTCAAATGACTTGCTCTGTGCCATTTCTTATCATTACCTAGGCTTACGTTGGATAAAGATCATGGTAAAAAACTACCTTTTTTTTTTTTTTTTTTTTCCAATTTTGCAGCTGCTAGTGAGCCTAAAGATGTCAGTTTATAAGGGCAATTTATGTTTGCTTTGTATTTTTCCCTTTTCAGCACTGTTTAGCCATACATGGGGGGCGGCGGGAGAGCCCTGTTTAAGCTTGCCTCACCAATCCGTTGCTTTGAATTTTTAATGATGACAGCTAAATAATAAAAGCTCCCCAAAGGTAACAAAATCACTGTAACATTCTGATGGCTCCTCTGTAGTCTGCTATGGAAACAAACATCTGTGAAAGACGATTTCCTTTAGCGTTGCCTGATGAAAATGACCTTTAAAGCTATCACAAAAGCGAGGCTTTAACTACCTGCTGAGGATTAAAAGACAGATATTTACACAGTAAATGTTTTAACTAACTACTGCAGGAAAAAATGCAGAGTTGTAGGTAACTCTTCAAATTATATGCTTATTAGAAATGAGGCACTAGGAATTTCCTCAAAGTTAACTTGGTACATTTTCTATAGATATTCAGTAAGTAACAACTAAACAAAGGGTTGCCCCCAAAAGCTCCGGGTAAAGAGGTTTAGGGCAGACACAGGCAGTGTTAACGGCCACAAAGTGAGACAAGAACGATATTAAAGAACATTTAGACTATACTAAGACTTTGGTAAGGAAGTGCAAAGTAATGACAGCAGTAAAGACTAAAAGAATCTGTGCTAGATTAGCCTCAGGGCAGCAGCTGAGAGTACACTCCTTGGTGATGGATTTGGGCTGATGCAACCTAGCAGATGTCTGCCGATAAGTTTCCTAGTTTGGAAAGTGCATCCAGGGAAGCTTTCCATTAGCAAAAAAAAAAAAGATTTAGTGTATATAAAATATAACAATATCATATCTCAACGAGAAAAATAGAAATATTTACCTTTAAGTAAAGCTATATTTTATATTAAAATCCATTATTATCTGTTTTGTTGTGAAAGTTAGTTGCACTATTAAGATTGTGAAAGTTAATTGTATTTTGCTACCGAATTATAATTTAAAAATAATTTTCCTCGCCTGACTTGTGAAATGTCAGCTGCTTCCCTGGAAATCCAGTGCTCACACCAGCTGCAGTCAGAACCCCTGGTTTTGTTCGTTGTGAATGTCTGTACCTCTAAAAATGCATTTCTCCAAACACTAGCTGGGGACATTGATTAATTTTGTCCTGGAAACATGATGAGCCCTAAGTAAAGTCTCAAAGGAGAAAATGCCCCATGCTGAACCACCAGCGTTCCTTGGCGACCTCTCCTTTCATGACCTTGCTTGTGTTGTCAGAAGTGATGGGGTCATAGCATATGGTTCAGTGGGTGTCTCCTTTTCTCCTGTTATTTTTTCTCCTTTTTATTTCTCATTCAGATGGGGCTGAATGAAGATAGGCAATAAACTAAGGTTTCTGTGTGTTTTTTTTTTTCTCCATCAGCATGATGTTTTAGCCTTCTCAAAATAATCTCTACTACTCCTTGCTGTCAGCAAAGCAGTGTGTGGGGAGATCTCACATAATTGTAAAAAATAAAAATAAATAATAAATCAAAGGGGGGTAAAAATGTCTTTATTTTTCTCAAATGCTTATTCAGTGACTGGAATAAAGAACAGGGTTTTTCAGAGAAAATATCATAGAAAATTTGGCTAACTGTTAACCACACTGTTTAATATACTTAAATGAGTCAGATACAAGGTAAAGCATTAAAATCAGCCTTTAGTTCCAGAGACTGGGCATTTCTCATGGAAGTTTGTGCTGTAATATCTACTCTGTGCAAAGTGTGTGGCTTCAATTATTTTAGTATTTCAGATATCCTGTAAGATTTTGGAAATGGGTAGGTGTTGGGGGGGGGGCGGTCTGTATTTCCTTCCTCATTATATAACTGAGTTGGAAATGATCTTTTCTACCATTTTGTTAGCATGTTTTTTTTTCATGGTTTATGGTTCCTTGGGAGTTTCTCTTCCAGCACAGCTTATTGGTAACATTTTTCTGATACTGTATCTTGTCTGTACAGTGATGTACTTGGTGTATTATCAGATTGCCCATCTTCTCACATAAGCTCTTTCTGAGTTAAGGAAAAAAATAAATCAAGATTTGCCTGGATCCATTCTCAGAACATCAAATAGTTTCCACTTTTTCCAAGGTTTTGAAGAGTGGCTAATTGCTTGGAGTCTTGAATTTCTACTTGAGCTGCCTGAAAGTGGTCTCTGTGGGGAAGTAAGTGAACGTAAGTTGCCCTTCAGGAGCTTACAGCTGAATCACTGGAGTCACTGGTAGCTCTCTAGAGTGTTTAGCTCTCATTCATGTTCAGTTCTGGGGAAGCTTGCCCTTGGAAGATGAATAGATCTGACGCTGTTGAAGACTCTATTGGTTTGACATGAGTTGGCCAGAGTGATTTTTCCAGTTGTGTGAGAGTTTGCCTTTAGGTGGAATGCAGAATGCCGTGCGCGTATAACGTGGCAAATATTCTGGCACACTCTCAGTACCTTATCAATACCCATAAAATCAATTATGGGTTCTCAGAAGCAGGAATGTTCAGAAGTGGGAAGTATCTTCTTTGGGAGTTGATCTAAATTTTAATGAAGGATTACATCTGGGACTTAAAAAAACAGTATAAAGCTCTTTCTGTTGGCTTATGGTGAGAAAAAATCATGAAGGCTGAAATATTGATGATTCAAGGATTTGAGGGTTTAAGTAGTTTGTGTATGGTGAGGTTCATTAAAACTTTATCTGAGGTACTAGGGAAGGAAATAGCATTGCTAAATGCATTTGTTCATAGTTGGACTATTAGATTATGACCCACTTATTTTCTAATTGAAGCTTTTAACCTGCTTCAGTTTAGGCACAGACCTACGAAGCCATTTCAGAATCCAATTTTTATTGGAACATCTCACTGTCAGTCACTGATTCCAGGAGAAGGAGCTCAGCAAAACGGGACTTAAGTGCCTAAGTACCTTTGACCAACTGAACGGTAGCACTTTCCATTGGACCTGTTGTTTATACAGTCATATATGTCCTACAGCAACACCCTTCTTAGCCTGCAATATTCAAACAACATGTATGTGCAAATTGCACTGTGCTAAGCCTAAGCAGATAGGAAGGTTTTTATCATGGTTTTGTCTATATTAATGCAGAAATGCAACAGTTAGAAGTTCACATAAGCAAAGATAACACACGACCAGTCCATTTCTGCAATATACTTTGGCTTTGTAGTCATTAGTGGCCTTTTCATGAAATGTTGATGCAGCCAAATTAAGCTCTTTTGAGTAAGTATAGGATTTTTCTTAACTAGAAGTGCAATATTGAGCCAGTAAAACTACCTGATTACTCCATATTTTTATGTTTATGTAGCTTTAGTCACTTCCATATAATTGGTCTGCTACTATTAGTAGAAACCATTCAGACTTTATTAAACGTATTTGTAAAACTCATTTTCATTAAATATGTGACATCTGCATTTCTCTCTGCTGGGCTCTGCCCTCCTACCTCAAACAATCAAAACTAGACACATTATACATCTGCCATCTTTTATAATCTAAACTGCCTCGAGTAGGAACAATGCATTTATATTTTATAATGAAAAGAAAGTCTCTGAATGCCAACTAGTAGACACAAAAGATTATCTTCCTATTCGCCAGGCTTGGATTGTCAGACATTAAATTTTTTAGCAGCCACTTCTGATGAATTATTGATGTTCTCACTATTTAGAAAATGGATCACATCACTGGAGTAATTAGCACCCTGCCACTTCTGCCTATCATATTTAATGTATCATGAGAGAACTCTTGTGTTGAGCTATTTTTAAAATGAATGACTAGCTTTGTTTCTCATCTGTTGCCCTGTTGCACATTATTGTCCGCTGCCTAATGATGGTATTCAGTAGGTTTAGGAGCAAACGTGCACATGGGCCTTCCCTTTGGTATGTATGTCCTAGTTTCTCCTAGGAATGTAACGACAGAAATTTTTCTTCTAAGGATTACTGTGCCAAACAAAGGCTCAGACCTGTACTTTCTGTGTACCAACAGAGCCTGTTGACTGTAAGGAAACATTTTCTCCACAAAATATACAGTTTTATCAGGTTTGAAAAAAGATCCTTAGGTCTGTCATGCGACAATTCGTATTAAACTTGTAGTAGGAAATATTTCCTGAGGACCTGGCTCATGAAGCAACTTAATATTGTTAGCCCAATATTTGTTTGAGTTTATCACTTTATATAATTTTCTTAAAATTAATATGGCTCTATAAAACAGATAATGAATTTGGTAGGTATGGTACTGTCTGCTTAGTCTGACTAAATGCTATTGAACCTAATGTTTCTGTTCAAATTGTATAGAGTGGAAGCCTTTTCAAGCTGGTAGGAAGTAAGGCAGTAAAGGCAGTAAGGAAAGTGTGTTAAGATCAACAAAACCAAGTGTAGCATCCCCTATACATAAGATGTATAATTATGCATCTGCTTCAAGTAGGAACAGTGCTTTTATATTTTATAATGAAGATAAAGTCTCTGAATGCCAGCTATATAAATATATAAATATCTTATCTCTGCTTCTCAGGAACTGTTAGCATGTAGGAAGAGGATTTGGTTAGCAGATTTTTATACTTTTGAATGAATAAAGTAGAACGCTGTTTTACCGTTTGTATCTGACACCACTACTTCCTGCAAAAAGAAGACTCTCCGGGTTGAGAGAAAGCTACTTTTATGAAAAAAACAAACAAACAAACAAAAAAACCTTAATGTGAATACAGGTCATGGAACTCATTTCAAAACTGAGACATTTGCAATAATTTTCTAGTCTTTTAGAAAATTAAGATGTGACAGTGGGAGTTGGTCTTTGTTCTTGGTTTATATGGCTGTGCATTTCAGAATTTGTCCCGCCTTAGCGATCCATTTCCTCTAAGAACCTGCTAGGAATGTCTGAAAACGAAAAGGTAAATGTACACTGTCAAAGTCACCTTATCAGACCAGCAATTTCTAAACATATAATGTATGCTACTTAGGGATACATTTTTTAAAGGTGTCCTGAACTGTGTTTTTTATTTTTTTTTTAAACCCTGGGTTATTGTGCACTTTACAAAGCACTTATTTAAATTCTAGGTTTAAATGTTCTCAATACTTGCTAGTTAGGAAAATAGAAATAGGAATGGAGATACTTAAAGAAATAGGGAAATGGAAAGAAATATCACATGCACTTCCTCATGCTTTTACAAGAATAATTGCATTCTTGAATAAAAGGCAGCAAAGAAGGAAACCGTCTTTGCTCTGGACACATCTATTTAAATGGGCAAGGGCACTGATCAGCAGAATGTCATGTTTAATTGGGCATGCCACTCTCTGAATTTGCCTGTGTCATTGTAACACACAGTATTGAAAGGTAATCTGCTCTGTTTCAAAGTGCTGTCTTTTCTGGTTTCCAGCAGTTTCAATTATCGAAGAGTATAGATTATGTAGCAAGGACGAGAGGGGCAAAAATTCAAAACCAGGTGTGAACAAAATCCATTCAAATGAATAAGTAAAACCAAAACCCCAAAATGGGTGATACAGAGCAAAAAGAAGTAACGATAAACACAGGATAAACCTAACAATCCACAGTCACTTTTCCAGGTAATTTATTCTTAGCGGTAGCCATACGTTTAAACTGTGTCCTGCAGTGTGAAGGTGAAATCATTCCCTGCTTCCCTGGGCCAAACCAGAGCAAACTTTGTGCAAAAGAGCAACAGAGGTTGAAGAAATGGCTGCTGCCCCTCGCCGGCGGGGGGAGCCGCGAGGCTGAGCGCGCTGAGCGCCCGGAGGGCTCTGCGTTGTGCGCTGGGGCCGGTGTGCTGGCTGCTCGTCCCTCGCGGCTGCGCTGCGCTGCTGGGCTGCTGGGCAGCGCGCAGCTCCCCAGGAAGGTGAGCGCACGGGCCCCTGGCCAAGGTTGTCGTCTCTGCTACCTGCTGTCGCAGCGGAACCGCGAGCGAGTTTCGTAGCTGCTGGCCGCTCTGGGGATCTGCCAAAATGCCTGGAAGGTCTGCCAAAGCTTTCTGTGCGTCCGAAGCGTCTGCTCGCCCCTCATCGCTGCAGAAGGCTTCACAAGTGTTGGCTGCTGTGTGGTCTCCGATTTGGTGCTGCAGAAATGAAATTGATAGCTGAGAGCTTAGACCTGGAAGTGCGTTTGCCCGCAATTGCTTCCCCTTTTCGCTGATAATAGGGACAAAGGGAGATTCTTGACACTATTTCCACAATACAAGCAGTGAAATTATTAGCAAAAAGCATGTTTAATGACTGTGGCAGCAAGGGGTGGGTGCAACTCATCCATCTGTTCTTATTGGTGGTAAACTGAGTACGTCTGCTGATGGCAGGTGCGTGTAGTGCATTGAAGAGGAGACAAGGATAACCTCCAGAGCGATCAGCCCGCTTTAGTGCTGGCACGCGAGGTGCTGCTTGTGGGTTTGAGTGTGAGGAGCACACACCTGAGAAGCAGGAGGCAGACGCGCGTGGTGCCTGTGTGACAGGAGAGCCTGTGTGTAGCTCACGTGATAAATGTGCGTTGGGTGGCAGGTGGTTCCCAGGGAGAAGCACCTCCAGGGAAGATCCTTCTGAGAGGGCAGCCTTCTCAGAATCCCAGAATGGCTGAGGTTGGAAGGGACCTCTAGAGATCATCTAGTCCAACCCCCTGCTCCAGCAGGGACACCCGGAGCACGGGGCACAGGGTGGCAGCCAGGCGGGTTTGGAAGATCTCCAGTGTCCTGAGGAGGAGGGACTCCATCCTCCTAAGCCACGGAGCTTAGAGAGGTTTGTAGGAGAAAAGCAGGAGAGCTGTTTTCTGTGCAGAATGGGAAGTATTGGGTTCAAAATCATATGTGAACTGGCCAGAGAGAGAGGAAAGATTGGGAGATTTGAATTTGTTTCTGCCTTTTGTTACCTGATTCCTGCAAGTCATCCAGCCACTCTGTATCCACATGCTCTTTCACATCGGTTAAGCTTTTCCTGGGCAGCTCTTTCTCTCTCTCTGCATTGCTCTTGGTGCTCAGTCCTTTGAGGTTCCTGATCCTGCAGTAGAATCTTTTGCTTACTGACTCTCAAAGTCAGTGGATGAATACAAGGAGAAAAGTCTCTCTTCTTTTATAGATTTAGTTGTAGGAAGAGGACAAAACGTGCTGTTGGCCACAAAAAAATCTATAAAATGTTTGACACAAATGGTTCTTTCTATTTTTTTTGCTCTAGAGTTGAAAATTTAACACTGCAATTCCTTTCCAGTAGCAAATAAAGTAAGGAAAAAAGAGAATTATTCAGCCCCCTCTCACATGTTTGAAACACGGAGCCTCTAAGCTGGCTGGTCGCACGCCTGCAGGAGCAGGGCTGCAGCAGCAACGGGGCCTCCGCTCTCGCTGGTGGGCTTCACACAGAGCAGAAATCAGCCAGCTGCTGGGTGCTCCGCTCGGCTCGGAACCCCGAGGGTGTATTGCCAACACGTATGTAGCCTTCAGGATATAGTTTGTATGAGAAAATGGATTCTCATTATGACCTCAGAATGTAAATAAGAAAGTTCTATAAGTGATGGGAGGAGGGAAGTAAAAATCACTTGAATGATGCTACTTTTATATTACTGCTTCTGTAATTAACTTGGATGTACTTCAAAGAGCAGCTGTGGTGTACAATCCTTTTTTCCTAAGTACAGCCAAATAATAATGAACAAAAAATGCGTAGCAAAAAAATAATTAAAAAATCACTTCTCTTGCGTCTCAAAAAGTAATTATGTACACAGAGAGAAAGTAAGAGACATTGCAAGCTAATCACTGATTTCAATATTCTCATTTAGTTTAGGTGGCTGCAAATGTCCAGAAGAATACTTAACCCCTGTCTCTACTGAGATTATAAAACCAATGTAGCGTTGGTATTTTTCCTCACATAATATCTGTATGAAAGTGTTGGGTCTCTTTTCAGGAAAAAAACTCTCTCTCAGTGGTATTCAACATAAATAATTGCATGGCACTGGGTAATACAAAGAGCAATAATGGAAAAAGTTCCTCCGTGGATTTCCTTTGCATTGACTTTCAATAATATGGCAGGCTTCTCAAAGTTGTATGAAGTCATATAAAAGGGCTTGAATATCACAAGTGTAATTTAAACAGGTTGAACTTTTAAGCCCGTATTTCGCTTCAAGAAATCTCCTACTCAACAGTCATCTACCCCGAAAGCTGCCTAAATTGACTCTACCTGATCTAGCATTTTCATATGCTCCTTCTCTGTGTGTGCACAAAACTGCCCCAGTCTGATCAGTCGACTCCTCCCTACGCTTTGCAAAGATCCAGCAAACAGGTGAAGTGACGCTGAAGTCTTCCGAGGGCCTTTCTTGTACGAGCGCTCTAGGCACATCCCTCAAAATGCTGCCCGTGGCAGCCCTCCTGCCCTCGCCGTCCTGGCAGGAGGCAGGTGCGAAGAGGGAGTGCTGCTTGCGCTGTGCTCTGGAGGAGTCGCCGAGTCACAGGACAGCCGGATGGGGACGATGGATAACTTCATCGGGATTCTGGATCTGATGGCCATTTGCTTAGAAACGGAGCACTGCCAAAATCCTTTGCTGGATCTTAAGATCTTGGAAGAAGGAGTTAGAGTTTAAATAGTGAAGGAATTTTGTGGAAAATTTTACCCAAATTGATCAGTGATGAACTCTTCAAAACACTCTCTGGTATAGCTCTTGACTTTCTAGTAATATATTAAAAACATTTTCCCCAAAATTCTTAGAAATCGTGGAGCCCATCCCCATTCCCACAAGAATATGCGTGCTCTTGGCGAAGCTCTCCCGAGAAGCAGGATCTCCCCTTTCCTGCACCCCGGTGCTGGTAGGTCATGTTGTCCCTGTCAGACAGCTGAGTTGCCTTTGGCAAGAAAGAGTTCAGGAATCAGATGCTGCTCCTGGCTTGTAATGCTGAAGGAAGAAAAGCTGGGGCTCCAGCAGCAGTTCAGAGCCTGCCATCTGTGGGCTCCTGAGGTCTCCCCAGAATATTTCTGAAGGAGCCACATGGGAAATGTTGTCAATTAAACCCGTTATTAGGCTCCAGTTCACAATGCAGGAACCTAATCTTTCACTGTGAACGGCTGCAAGTTCATTTACATCAGCTACGCTGCTTCATTAATATTTACCAGCAAAGGTCCGGTCCTGAGCTCAGGTTTGCAGATGTCCATAAGATTGCAAGTTAGAAAGGGTGTTTAGGAATAAACACAGATCCATTAATAGTACATCTAGACTCTATATTTAAGCACCCAAAATGGTACTTCAGTGTACTGGAAAGCTATTAAATTGCCCAGGCATCAATTTGAGCTTTGAAATGTGGGGTTGGGAAGGCCATCAACAGCCTGCAACACTAAAATATGGTTTCCTGTGTAGTAAAAACCATGCCTGTGCCTAGGAACCTGACTTACGGCTTTGCCCGCGTTCTTCAAAAGCATACGCAGAAATCGAATAATATTTCATGTTGTGAAATAAAATTTACTGGATAACATGGGCACTTCCTCTGGAAAAAAAAAAAGAGAAGAAAATTGCTGTTTTGTGTATGTATGTGTACTTGTGTGCATGTGTGTGTGAATTTCTTATGAAATTCTGAGGAATAGATGTGCATAATCTGTGAAAGGTTAATACCAGGAGGTTAATTAAAGATCTGGATATATAAGGCTGCTCAATTAGTTCTGAATCTTGTAAGTTTTCATTCAACTCCCAAATGTTTATGGTTTAACATGATTTGAGTGTAAATGAAAACTGTGTATATGTGTGTTAACATGCTACATCTGGGGAATCCCAGAAGAGAAACTGATTATTTCTTCAAACTCATCTGACATGGTGCACAATTGATACATATGGGTGATGGGAATATATATTTTGTGTGATTAAGCTGGTTGTAAAAGCAGTATCATCTGTTGGTGGGTTTCCTCACATTGCTACTGAGTGATGGCCATAAACTCACCCGACTGCCGTGGGATACCTGCATTATCTCTCCGTAGTAAGAAGCTATGTGACTGGAAGTTTGGTAGGAAATTATTCATCTTTTTACCTGCTCTCGCATGTACAGACCTAGCGGTTTTACTGACGTAAGTGCTTTTTCAGGTGGTAAAACCACCTCAGGGCTAGTCTGTGTGATAGCTGGGTCTGAATTAACATCAGATGCTCTTTTTTCGTGGCTCTGACTAGAAGGGGAAGCCTCGAGCAGTGCTGCGAGAGGACAGGGAGCCGTCTGTTCATCTTGCGTACTGTTGTCACCAAGAATGGCAGTACAGCTTTGGCATGAGATTAGATACGGGAAAGGAAACAGAAGACCCTGAAATTGGATGTTGTGCATCTTATTCTGATATAAACTTCATTTTCATTTCCATCAGTCTTAGATCTGCTACAACATTGATTATATGATGCGTTTTTTTTAGACCTCTGTATGTCTGGAGGCCGAGAGTTTGGGGTGGGGGATATTTACATATCTTGAACTTGAAGGGAAATCTCTGCCCTTTGGGAATATGCAAGTGTATAGGATGAGAAAAAGAGTATCATAAAAATGTGTGATGAAACAGAGTGGCTTCTCTGCATGCAAGGAGTCAAAGCCTAACTTACAGTTTTCTTAGAAGAATTTAGAATTATTACTAGAATATTCAGAAGTGAGTAAACCCCGGGATCATTTCAGCTTTAATCTCACTGTTTTGAGCACGTGAGTTGCAGCATGGTATGGTCACTTTTGCTTTTGTTCCCACCAGACCTCTGGCCCCTTCAGTATCCAGAACCTGCAGTACCCACATCCATTATTTATTACATTGAATCTTATTGCTCAGTATGTGACTGTCAACCTTATTTACTGTTCATTATTCTAACCCTTTTACAAACATAAAATCATTCCCCTTATAGGCATCTCTGTAAACTTTCATTAGCATAGCCAAATACTTCTGGAAAGAAGACCTGGGACACTGGCTAGCATCAAAATTAACCTGGGTCATCTTATGGCTCTCTCTCTCTCTCTGTTTTTTTCTTTTTTTTTTTTTTCTGCAGTAGTTGTCATTGCAAAGTGTGTGTTGGAAGCACCGTCTTGGCCAGCTTTAGTGATGCCAGTGGCTGTTGTGCTTGGCCTGCGCCGCAGCCCTGCCTTGCCTTGATCAGCCAGCGCTGGCTCATGCCTTTCTCCGGTCCCGCTCGTGGGAGCAGCCCCCGTCCCTGTGAAAGCCCCTGTCGTCATTCACTGCACGTAGTCTCACCTTAGAAATGTCAGGCAAGAGCTCCCTGAGCATGGGCTCACTTGTGTATTTGGCATCGTGTGGGGAAAACTAGTGCAAAGTTAGGTATTAGAAGATTGTATTTGGTTGTATTTTAATTTGTTTAATTTGAATGTCATAGCCTTAGTGGAGTTTCTGGAGGAAAATGTGCCCTAGGAAAATCTGGTGGCGCTCAACCACTTCTTCCTTAGCCTTTTCTCACCCAAATCTCCTTTGCTGCCTATCACGGCAGTGAGGCCATGCTCACATTCTCTTCTCTGTGCATGCTTCATACAAAATACCATCTCTTTGTCCGCTGCTTTTCCCCACTCCTTAATATGCTAAAAAAAAAACCTAAGAATATCTATTTAAAAATATACAAAATATTAAACTTTTCCAATGCATTTTGAAGCACAAGTTTTCCTACCTTGACAATCGTGTTAACCAAAGGTACTAAACTCATTAATATTAATTACAGCAAGTGCATCAAGTTGTATCTTCCATCAAGAAATGCATTTGGTCGTGTAAAACCCCTTCAGGTAAGTCTGGCTCGGCCCAGCTCAGAAGTCGCTCCCGCCATTGAGCCTTGGAAAGACTAGGAGAGCTCATAGCCCCGGGAGCAGAGCAGGGCTGAGCCGGCCTTGACCGAGGATCACAGTGTTGTTATTGCTTAGCATCAGAGGGGAAATAAATTATGTCATTCTTACTCATGGAATATTGTGCGTCTCCCTTCATCTCCGTTTGGCTCATCCCTCACCTACCTGTCTGGGAGGAAAAGTAACAACCTGCCTGTTGTAGCATCCCTTTACTTCTCATACAATCTGACCTTGCGGGTTTCTGTCTCTGGGGAGGTTGGAAGGACCCAGCATTTGTGTGGTTTCTTCACGCGGGCATTCTGCTTGGCCCGTACCCAGTCCCTGGTTTCTGGTTACTTCAGTTCTGTCGTGGGCTCGCTGGTTCTGCTTGCTTCTTGCCTTAGTTCTTTTCAGGTAACCTTCAGCGCAGACTCTTGCCAAATACTTCTGAAAAGAAACAGAGCATACAATATTTTCACCTGCCTGTTTTGAAAAGTGAGATCGCCAGCTTGATAGTTAAGAGCGACTTTTATCCCTCAAGTCCATGGTGGGTGTCTGTCTAAGCATTTTCCAAGGCCATCACTAAGTGTCTGTGAAGTGTTTACCATATATTCTCTTTGCAGAAAGCAGGTGTTAAATTAACTTGTCCCTAGCTGTGTACTGCATAATAGCACTCTGTCCTCCTTCGGTGAGGCTCAGCTGTTTTATGAATTCCCTGAACTTGCTTGGGTCAAGAGAAAATGACGTTATCCTTTTAAGAACACTGTCTTAAATCTGTATTTTTGGCCATCTATGGCCAAACTTCTTTTTGTACCAAGAGGATCTTAACCTCCGTGACCTGATCTTGTATTGTTTAAATCCTGAGAACCTCCATTTATTTCACAGTCAAAGTAATAAGGTGGAGAAATGAATGCTGAAGGTTCAAGGCAAAAGCTAAGCCGTAGAGTTTTCCTTGCTCTGCTTCCTCTTTAAGCCAGTCTGTAGTTTGAACAAGTCTGCTGTGCCATTGTGGGACTTCTAGAAACCAGAAATTTTGTTGTTGTGGGCAAACCAACATGTGCCTGCGAAACAAGATCCTGTAGCCCACTCCATGCTACCCCTGGAGGCTTTTGATTTTTGCAGGCTTCAACCAGATTATTGCAAGAGCACATTTTATTGTGCTGCTTCGGGGACTGCTTGGAGGTTCGTTTTCCAAAAGTTTGTTCTTTTCCCCAACTCTAATTTGAGAGATTGTCATTATAGTTTAGTGTCAACAGGGGTAAAGTGACGGGCATGTTTTATATGGCCTTTTTCTGAATAGTTGTAGTGTTTTAATACTTTTCAAACTTTTGACCAGGGAGAAAAAAAGTTCTTCATTTCCATCTTCATTTCCTTTCAATCTCTTAGCAATGTATCACTAGGCCTAGTACTTTGTCTCTTTTAATATGTGACTAATCTTTTCAGACCCATTTCCATTGCTATCTGTGCGCTACAAGTGCCGACTGTATTATACCATGGAATATGGTATGCAGCAGTCCATCAATCCTCTTTCTTCATCTAAAGGCAGAAAATATATAGTAATTGCTTAATAAATCTGCCATTTCTTTATCTCAGTCTCCAATTCTCCATTTGCATTTTTAGTAGTTTTATCTTTAGGGTTGGCTGGTCATCTAACCAAGACAGGACGATAGCTAACTTTTATAGTGCAGAAAGCAATAAGACTCTATGGTAAATGAATATTTTTTTATTAATAATGGGTACTAAATCTTGATGGCATTGTTAATGTCATGCATAACTCCAGTCCCTGCAGAGCCAGTCTGGAGCTCCTGCGAAAGACGGTGTCCTCTCCCTGTGCCTGCAGTCCAAGGCTTGCAGGCCTGCAATCCAAGGAGGTTTCCTGCATTCCAGCAGGGAGAATTTGGCAACAAATTCAGGAATGGCTTCCAGCAAGATGAGCTTTTCCTGCATTCTTCCACACCTTTGCTTTGTTGTGAGGATTATTGTATTTTTAATGTTTCATTAATGGTGTGTTGTTGGAACAGGGATTTCCTGCCGGGCAGTGGGAAGATGCGTGATACACGGGCAGGTTCCCCAGGTGAGTGCTTACTGCCTTGCTGTAGCAGCTGAGAGACCCAGAGAGGGCCTGAGAGCAGCCAAACAGATTAGTGGATATAGTTCATTATGTATAGTGATAGGAATGATCTGTTTTTAAGAAACTTGAAATTTCTAGCCAAGGAAAACAAAGGAAAGCACAAAAACTCTCAGGTTATTTATTAACTATACTTTTTTTCTTACCCTCCATTCTGCCCTGTGCCAGTAGACCGCCAAGACACTTGACAGCACTCCACCACTGAACGGAAGTTAGTTTTCTAGGCATCGTTGGCCTTTGGAATTTGCTGTCTGCGTTATGTGTGATAGGGAGAATTTGGGAGAAAGTGTTTATTGTTGGCCTTGCTTATCTGTGCTCTCTGCTGTTTCTGAACTGGCAGATATTAAGATTTGATCTTGAAATTTTTCAGCACTTAGGAAGCACAACCTGATGCAGACGGGAAGGCAAGCAAGCTCTCGGCACTGTGTTTCACCCATCCTGCCCCTCCTCTCCGCAGGCTTAGGCAACAGTGTCGCAGCGAGCTCAAGATCCCCATCTTCATCTTGAGGGAACTAGAACATGGAAAAAATATTCAAAAATTCCAGCATAAACACTGTGTTGGATAACTGGCATGATGCTGTGTCGTATTTAGGATTAAATCTCATTTCTGATGATGGTAAAACTACTTAAGGCCAAGTTTGAGACTATAGAATAACACCCCTGGGATTTTGAACAATCACAAACCTGACAAGTTTCTCCTCTCCAACATTTTGCCCTTGCTAGAATAAATATATAGCAATAGACAGGAAGAGTAGTTTAAAAAAGCAAACTATCAGTCTCTCCAAATCAAGACATTTGTTGTCTGTAGTTCTGAGGGACTGTTAGGAAATGAAAACACATGGCAGCTATTTTGCTTAATACACACCTGGAAAGCATTGTAAGGAACCTGCGGAGGACTGCTAGGGTTTTGTCACCAGGTACCGCTGCTTGCTGCTGTCACGGCCTATAGCAACATCCCGGAGTGATATAAAATCCCTCCCTTACTTTGAATTGAGTGCTGAAGCAAGAGGAATAAGCAGTTCTGAGCCGGGGAGTGCGGTACAACCACACGCAGCTCCAGTCGTACCCTGCAGGGAGCTGAGGAGCCGATGCTATTCCTGTGGGAGCGGAGGTACCCGAGGGAATGTACGGGAGGGGAATTACTGCTGCATCTCCTAGATTTACAAAGTAATGGAAAAAAAATAACACTGAAGAGGGGAGAGCTTTTTTAGTCAAGCTGAAAAAATGTTTATTCATATTTCACTTTCTAGCAAAGTATTTTTCAAACATAAAAGGGGCCAAATGGCAGGTGTCTGACTCAGTGGTCACTCAGCAATAACACACACTGGATACAAATTGGGAGGCTACAACATGTTTTTAAAAAAAATAAAGAAGTATTTTGATGTTGGTAAACAATAGCAGGAGATAGAAGTGCACAGAGACAAGGCAGATTCTAAGACTGTAGTTCTTAAGAAGTACTAACAAGAACTCTTGATCCAAACTCAAGGCAGAATTGCTGCTCTAGAGATAGTAAAGCTGCATCCAGTTAATTTTACTCTCTTTCAGAGAACCAGATTTGCAAACTATAATCCAATACCCAAGTACAATCCCTTTCCTCTTCTCCCATAACACACTAACACTCTCTTCTTACTTTCTTACTCTTTAGCTTGATTCTGATTCACCTGGGGAACTCTAATTCCACTTTTCACACTGCTCTACTTTTTTTTTTTTTTTTTTTAATTCTTATTGTTTGTAGTGTTCTTGATTGTTCAGTCTTAGTTGATAAAATTGGTCTCTGTTGTCCTATTTTGTTTTAGCTTTAACCTGGATGGATTGCAGTTATCTCCAGTTCCTTTTGGTCTCTCCTCTGCTCTATTTCCTTTCCGCAGTCACATTGCCTTAGAGCGTTTTACATTCTTTCAGGGCTTTAAAAGAGAATAACTCTACATTGTTTGTCATAGTGCTTCCGTTACTGAATGTTTATGTTGAATGACAGTGTTTTAGCAAAGAGGTCCCTAATTAAAAATTTACTTTTCCCATGTTTGCGGTCAAGCTCTAGGGTAGCCTTTTCCCCGTTACCCACTCAGCAAACCTAACGGCTCAGTCCTCTTCCCTTCCAAAGGCAATGGCAGAAGCCCTTATTTACCTGGGAGCAGAATTGATTCTTACTGCAGACGTCCTTTGGAATATCCTTATGGCCCAGGCCTGCAGTCTTCTCCCATACTGGACTTCTGCCTTTCTCACAGGGCTGGTGGAAGCTCTCATGGCGTCCTGCAGACGTACAGCAACGCAGCAGATTCATCGAGCAGGCAAAGTGAGCGCAGAGCAGTGCAGCATCCTTTTCTATTACTGTGATCCCTGTTCCTGCTCTGTTGTTACCATCCATTTTATTAAATGCTCACTCTGGCAGTTTTAGTTCTAAGTGTCTTTTGTCCTTCAGTCAACCTTTGCTATATTTGAGTGGGAAGGAAACATGGAGATGTGTATGTGTGTGTGTTTTACAGCAATCAGTGTTTTCCAACACCAGCCCTCTTGGAGAAAAAATGGCAGAACAGTCCTTGTTATCTGTTTAACAGTTACCTATCAAGACTTATGTCTGTAGATAAAGTACAAATGACTTTACTGAATAAAATCTCTGAGGTCTGTGTTTAGTGGTTATATTTCTGCAGCCATGGGCACAGTAAAAGCCTGAGACTGCTGTGAATAAATGAAATATAAAATAGAACAATTTTATTTTCTGTCCTGTAACAAAGAGCAACTTCTGGAAAAAAAGAGTCTTAAATTGTTGAGTGCCAGAGATGTATATGATGTGGGCTGCTGTCTTCTGGGGGGAAAAAGTTAAAATGCAGAAAAATCAAAAAGTATTTTGAAATCTTGATTATATTTTGCAACACAACGTGTCTATGAGCCACTCAATACTGTCTTAGTGATGGTCAAAAAAGGCAAAAATGAACGAACCTGAGACTTGCAGATATTACAAGGAATCATAAATTATTTCATGGATTTTTACAGAAATTCATACTGAATATACTTGAAAGCGTCGTTGTACAGGACATAGTTCACTTCATCCAGCTTGCTTTGAATGATTAGGAGGCAATAAAAAATGCAAAATGCATCATGTAGAGGCTTAACGGGGAAGAAAAAGTCATGATCCTAATAAGGTGCAAAACTTCCATGACTTCAGCAGAGCCAGGATTTCACATGAGGAGCTAGAGATCATTCCTACTTGTCCTGCATGGAGTTGGGAGTGGGTAGTTTGTCTAAACTGTACTGAAATATTGAAACTAGTGTCATGTACTGATAACAATGAGCACTCAAGAAATTGGCTTACTCTGTAGGAAGGAAATTCAGTAGTAGATGGACAGAGTGTGAATATATTATATGTAGATCATCTGTCTTTACCATTACCTTAGGGTCAATGCTGAATAAACTCAAGTTCTGAGTTTAAAAAGAACTCACTTGCACAGTGCTCTCAGAGAAGTTTTATTTCTGGTTACCAGTCTCTTTTCTGTAAGTTCATGGCTAAAACTAGCTCATCCAAGAGGACAGGATCCATTTGCTACCTAATGATTCAATGCCATCCCTGCAAAGCTTTTGCCTCTTGAAAAAGCAGTGACAGCAGGAGGGTTTGGATCAAAAATCAGGCACGTTTAGGTAATGAGTGGTTAAAAGAAGCTGAGGACTCATATAGGGTGCAGCCACTTAAATAAAATATGGATTAGCTGCCCAAAACGAAAGATAACATGTTAATGTGACTTGAACCATACAGATGTGGGTTAGTCCTTGACACAGATAATATGGTATGTGATAACAACACAGCATGCATATAGAAGTAATCTTACTTATGGACCACAATGTCCACCTGGAACATCTTTGTCTTGTTCAAGTGTTTCCTGTTCAGCTGTGTGGGTGTCTAGAAGCCACTTTGCCCTGTCTCTCCTTACTGCATCTATTCTGCTTCCCGTTGTTTCTCTTTCTTTTTCAGCTGTGATTTGCCATTTACATTTTTGCTGACAGATGCTAAGAGTAAGTCAATATTTATAAAGTACTTCTGTGCCTCGCTTTTACTAGAGACTTCACTGACCATAATGAGCTGCTTCTCCAGAAAATGAAATACGGTTTGGGTGCACAAGCCAACAATAATTGTACTTGTCAAAAGAAACAGATAACATTGTAACTACTCAAAATATAATCACAAGAAATGTGATAATTCATACGGGAAATCGTGTTTTACAATTTCTTTCATTTCATGGGGTTTAGAGCAGATGGAAGCGGGGGGAAACCCTTGCAGTGTTTAGGCAAAGCATGCGGAGTGTGCGCAATGGCAATTGCGTGCGGAGCTTTCAGAGCGCCCTGGGGTCTCCTGGCAATGGGAAGGTACCAGAGGTTTCAACAATAAAATCACTGTGCTAAGAGTTGCGATGACAAGTGATTGTGGTTAGTTCTTGCGTAATACACTTCATGTGGTTTAGTTGGGAACTATATTAAGATTCTCTGGCAATGCAGCTAGGAGAAAGTGTAATGTAGAGTGTAAAAGAACCTTGTGACTGTGGAGGGGGAGATTCAGTTCTGCCGCCGCAGCGCAGCTCTGGAGTTGTCAATTAAATCAGACTCGTCCCAGATTCATAACCATGTATGCAGGGTCTGAATCTGGCCAGATTTTATATATGAAAATCCACCACAGATTTAAATTCTTATTTACAAAAAAAGTAGGTAAATTACTTCTCAAGTGTATAAGTCTCTTGTTCTGAAATGAGAAAAAAAAAAAAAAAAAAGTAAAAATCAGCTAAACAATTCAAAACATAGTAAAATGAGATTTTTTTTTTCATTTTCACATTTTTAACGGGTGTTTCAAGTCACTGTTCTCATAGTAATCAAAATAGGTTCTTATTATGTAAATGTAAATTATTTGCTCCTTTTGGGACTCAGCCTTGCTAAGAAGACTAAGTTGGGCTGAGAGCTTGCACTCTCAGGTGGTTTTTGTGCTCTCTGTTCTGCGATGCTTAATTGTGTGATCTCAGATAAATGGAGGAGAACAGTCAGTTCTGTTTTTTTTTTTTATCGTAGTGTTCCCCTCAAAAACACGAAGGAAATGAGCAAAGCGTTGTGTCCTGGAAGACTCTTGAATTAGGTCAGCGCGTAGGAGGGGTGTGTAGTGCACGGCGTGGCACAGGCTGTGCCCGCTGCTCGCTGTGCCCTGAGTTGGGGATTCTGCACCCTGTAAGCAGTTGACGGGTGCAGGAGCCCCTTGAGGTTTCCGCAGCAGGGGGGTTATGTGCCTTGGAGCGGGAGAGAGAAGTGGGGGCTAACGAAGAGAAAGCGGGAGCTCACAGTGGAGGAAATGTGAAGCAAGAGGAGGTTTGAAAGAAAACAGGCCAAGGCCAAGAGGAGGAGGAGGAAGTTTAAGGAGAAGGCGGCGCGAGGCGCAGTGCGGAGCGAGGGGCGTGCGCTTCCGCCGGGCCTGGGGGCGCTCGCGGTGCCCGGTGAGCAGAGCCGCGCTGGCAGCCGTGGCCGGCGCGCCGGGGCTCCATGCCCTTGCGTGCCTGGGGGAGAGCGGTGTGCTGATCGAGTCCGGCCAAGCCCGCCCCTAACCTCTTGGTTTTGTTCGTCCCTGCGAAAATGCAGAGGATGCAGAGTGGAATTTTCTTATGCATCAATTTCTACTGTAAAATCTGGAATGTGAGCAGGTGTACAGGAAAACAGCTCCATGGACTGCTCTATGTACGTGTTAATATGACCATAATAACCCATCCTAGTTAACATTTTTTTTTTTTTTTTTAAGAACAGAGCAAGTTCCCCCTTCAGAAATAAGGTCTCGAGCAGTCTACAGTAACACAGAGTTGACTATGTTGAATATAAAGAACCCAGGAATTAATTTCAAGGAAACAAGCTTTTTATACTGAAATTTCATGTAGCAACACCTCCGGGGAGGTGATCTAAGAGTGTAGAGCTCCCTGAGAGCTCTAATCACCAGAAGAGTTTGACAGCTCTGTAATTTGCTCTCTGTGGCTTCCTGCGGTGTATTTGTAAGGTGATTCATAAAACAAGTCAGCTGTCAGTTTAGGATTACAAATATCTGGACTAAGAGAAAATATCTTTCAATCACCTCATATTTACAGGGAGTTTGCTGTTGGGGAGCCTCTGCCTAGGGAATGGTCACCCCGTACTCTATAGACAGGCTATTTATCACCAATATATTTTACAGTGTGGATGCGTATGGAATCTGTTTTATGGGAAGATAAAGTAAAACCTTCTTGTACTAAGTAAAAAGTGCACAGAAAGAACAGAAAAGCATTAAGCTCTTGTGGTTTTATTGCTCTCAGGGTTCTTAGGAATTGCTTCCTGCTTCTTCTTTAAGATCTCATGTTTCAAAGAGAAATCTACATTGCTCTAAAATATTTTTTCATGGTTATTTTCAGCACTTGAGGTTCCAGTCACTTCACCTTAAGTTTGAGAAGTAACATGAATATTATTGTTTCCTTCATTACTAGTGATGGTGACTTATGAAATAGTTCCAAGTGATGCCTCTGGTGCCGCTGTGCTGTTGGGATTGTTCAGCTGCCACCAAATTGGGCGTAGATATCAAGGGTGTAAAAGTAGTTTTTGAGGGAAAAGAAGTTGAGAAGAAAATTTATACCTGATTTGTGTCATGTGTTCCTTGAATTGTGCTTTGGAAAAGGTGGCATTTAATTCTAGCTAGATGCTACAGGAGACAGAAAAGAAATCCCTAAATGAAAGCATTTTTGATTAGAATTTTTTCTTTCCCTGCCCAGATGGGAGAAGGGTGGCTGACCTACTTGTTTCCCAGCTGGTTTGGGGGAGTGAATAAGAACTCAGGAAACACTGCCAGACGTTAGAGAGATATCAAAACTGATTTTGAAACTATCTCAACAGTTTGGAACTTCATTCAGCTGCAGCACTGGGAGACTCGGTGAATTCGGGGCATCATCAATTAGCCCGTTAAATTTTCCCCATCCATTTCATAAAGCAACAGGGAGCAACAGCAACTCATTTGGAGCCAAGTCTCCCAAATGCTGCAATAAAAAGTAAAAGACAATTTCTTATATTCCTAATGCCTGCAGGACAGCTTCATGCAGATAAGCTTCATGTCTCTCCATCCATTTATATTCCTTCCTCCTGCACCTTTTAGTTACTCTAGTCAGGAAATTTTGTTGCATTAAGCACTAGGTCTTTCCTTTCCTCCGTATAACCTTTGAGATTTATACAGTGTTTTCCAACCTCTTTAGTAGGTGGACTGGGTTAGATGAGTTTCTCTAGAGAAAAATGTACTGCTGGATGGTTGTGGATGATGTATGAACTACTTGCCAGGGAACTGAAGTAGGTAAGAGGAGTTTGGTGCTTGAAATGAATGATGATCATACGAAAACAGAGGTGAGGAGGCTTGAAGTTAGCTGTATTTACGTGCATTAGGGGCTGTAGACTTTCTTTAATTTCTTTGACAAATAAAAATAGACTATTTAGATTCTATTTCCCTCCCTGAATAGAGAGAGGAAAAAAAAACAAGATGAGTAATTTAAAGATGTGAGAGATGTGTAAGGTAAGGTCAAGTAGCTGTGTGTCTGTGTGTGATGGTGGGTATTAGCTGGATGGATTTTGCAGCCTGTGTATTTAAAAGATAATTTTTCTTGTCTTTAAATTATAAATACGTTCAGAATAGAACCAGGGACTTAAATTCTGAATTTCTAGAATATGCAAGGAATTTTAATCTAATCCAGTGTAATGTTGTCGCCTTCACCTGTCCATAACTGGTCCATTGACACACCTGCCCCCTAAAAAAAAAAAAAAAAAAACCTCTTTAATTAATTTTTGGAGTACTAATTACCAATCATTCTCTACATACGTAGATAGAAATCACAGGAATAATAATCATTTGGGTAGTAAAATTCATTATCAGGTAGATGACTAAAAAATTTAAAAAGTAATTTGAAACAGTTAATAATTGGAGAATAAAGTTTCATTTGTAAGCATTGAAATTTCAGGGTTCAACCAAAAATTTGGAACCAACAGAAATTCAGCACTAGCAGCTTTGAAGTCATCTTCCTTCCCATGGCTCTTATGTATCTACTTCAATTATTTTTCCTTTTGATGTAGAAGGAGGTGCTGAAACGCTACCCAAGTATCTGAAGAAGTGCTTTTCCTTAGGATCCAGTATCTATATTAAGATTTACATCTTCAAAGAATTCAAATGGGAAATGAATGTGCTACCTCTGTATTTTGAACTTAAACTTGCTAAAAGAATTTTCAGTTTCCCATCATAACCACAGCCATGTCATTTCTAAGAAATTCTTTAAAGTTAATGCAAACCTTTTAAGCTTATGGACTTGTGTCTCCGAAGAAGGCTTTAAAAGCAGTACTATTGGGTGGTGTTTTCTTCCTCATTAGGAAGACTTTACTCCTCAACATTCTTGGTAAAGCAAATATAAAAGACTAAATGATTCCTATGCTTTACATTCTGAACAAGTTTTACCTGGAAGAAACCTTTCAGATGATGAATTAGTCTGGATTTAACTTATCTGCAGCTCTGCAAGCCATCCTAACATAGTGTGCTCTGTTCGATAGTGCGTATTTCTGTGCTCAAACTGTGCATCTTCGTAGCTTCTGTTGTAAGCAGGAAAAGCTTGGGTGCTTTTTTAAAGCATTACTCTCCCTCAGCATGCTGACTGTCCGAGAGAGGCACACATGAAAATGTAGAATTATATTTGCAGAATGGACTTTCATTTGTTGTATTTTTCTCTAACAACTTGTCTTTAGAGGTTGGTTGGTGTTTGTTGGGAACAAGGCATTTCTGTGGTGTTGCAACCATGCATTTCCACTGTTCACATTAAGCGCATGCACATACCCACACACGTACCCATGAAGCTTGATTTTTAGATGTGAAACATAAATCCTTTTATTTTAAAAGCTACCAATTGTTATCAGCTGCACTAACCACTTTAGATGTTTTAGACAAACGGAATCGGAACAGTCAGGATTAGTTTATCATTCTCACGCTATTCTGACAGTGGTTGATGCTGAAGGCCAGTGACCCAGGTGAACTGGCTTCTGCTGAATGAAGGGAAATGTATGAGCTACAACAGCTGTGAGGTAGCGTGGCCCATGTGCAGATCCATACGTGTCCTCCTGGGTCTTTTCAGGCTCTTTTGGATGCTTAGAAAAACGAAAGGTTGCGGGAGCTGCCTTCCATCCTGTCAGCATTTTAGTGAGTTTAGGGTTTGCTGGCCTGAGTGGAAAAATTCTGGATGTTGTCTCCTTCATCCTCTCAGGGACCATAGTCTCCTCACCAGGAATGCCAAGTTCTTAAGTACTAAACTACTCTACAGAAAAAAAACTACTGATTAAACTTTTACTTATTTCCTCCTGATTTTTGAATGATAATATTTCCTGGTTATTTTGGTGATTTTTCTTGCGGTAATGTTTTATAGATTCATTTGTTGTGAAATAATGTGGCTAATCAGCAAATGGCAAAAATTTTTTAAAAAGTATAATAAGATGTTTCATAAAAACTGGAGCCTTGTGTCAGGCTTAATATGTCTTTGAAGATGAAATTAGCCTTTAGAAATATTTGTGACTGCTTGTTTTTTATGAGTTACATTCATGGCATGAAAGGAAAGAACCACTGGAATGGACTCTCCTGATGGTTTCTGCGTGACTTGTCTAGCAATACATGCCCATTAGAGAGAAATAATTGATTCATTTTTTTCCAATATTAGAATAAGGTCATGAACTAGTCTCTCCAGAAGAAAGAGTAATCACAAAAGAACTAAGTGTTGCCATGAAATCCTCCTTTAGTAATAATTATTAATTCGGAAAATAGTAATAGGTTTTAATCTTAAATTACTGTCACCCTTGCCTACAAATATTCTGTGCTCCTAAATATCACTGACTGTGAATTCTGTATAACCATAATATCACCCTGTAATAACTGTAATAGAACAGCATTAAGTCCTTCTGTAGCTCTGTGTTACCTGTATGTACATGGAAAATTGTGTGAAGGAACACCAGATGTAGGTGGCTTTTCGAATTACCTGATATTTCCAGTGAAAAGGTTGTTGTTACCATGGAAATAAAATGAGCTCCCTAGCTGCTCTACTCACAGGAGTAGCTACTAACCTAAACAACCCACTGGAAAGGGAGCAACAGAAAGCCCTGAAGAGCGTAACCAACCTCACAGTGGGCACCAAACACCCTTTAATCGTAAAACAGGTGGGATGAATAGCCCAACACTGTTACTTTATTTTCCAGCTTCCAGCGTATATTGGGTTTATCAGTACATTTCTAAAACAGAGATGGGAACCCGGCTGTCTGTGTGGGACCTACCTTTGAGAGAAGAGCAAGAGTGAAGAGAGGGTGAAAAGAGGGCAGGCACAGAAATACCTACCCATTTGGTGGCAAAAGTTTCCCTTGAGGAGAACATTTTTGACCACAAAGGAAATCGAGTGAAGGATATAGATCCGTGTGTACTGCTGTTACCTGTTTACTGTTAGAATTCCCCAGTGCAGATGTGGGCACGAAGAGAGACCCTGAGATGTTTCGAGATTTATGTTTTTTCTTTTTTTTTTTGACACGGGAAGTAGCAAGCTTGTACATACTGTGTTTCGTTGAATTGCATGTTTTTCAAACAATTATTGACTTTTTCTCCCAAGAAGCAGATGGCATAATATAGATTTTGCTTAAACATGAAATGGCAATTGAAAGCAATTTCTCTCCAATCTCCTTGTCTATGCATTTCAGTCTCTGCTTCAGTCTACTAGAACAATATGAGACTTTGTAAGGTTATCTTAATAGCAAACAGGATCCTACTTGTCCATAAATTTCCTTACAAAAGATAAAGTCATACTTTTTCCAGCTACTCAATGAGCTGACGTTAGGACACACTATTCCCAAGTGCCGTTGGTCACTTGTACAGTGCAAAAAGAGGCAATGTGCCCTTTTTTCCCCACTCTGCCTCAAGAATATCAAATTTCACAGTGAGTCTGTGATAAAATATCCGAGAAGTTTTCATGGTCTTCAAAAAACAACCCTTTCTACAGAGGTCACAAAATGCAGAACATTGGCTACAAGAAGTGTGTAATTTATTCTTGCTGCATGAGGTATTCTCGATTTTGCCTTTGGCAACACACAGAGAGAATTTTCAAGAGGCTCCATTAGATTGTTTAAAAAACACACACTGCTTCTGCCAGCACAACATCCGTTTTCACGTACCATGAGTAACTGTGCTATTTTTAAAGTAGAACATATGTGTAAATACATATATATATATTTTTAAGCTTTTACATTTTTCTTTCTTGCCAGTAAAAGAACCCAGCAGCTCAAATGGGTAATGCTGAATTCAGCCTCTGGGTGTTCTGGTGCAGTGTTAAGTATCTAAACAACAGGCCCCATCTGCAGCAAGCGCAGAGCAGCTCCTGGAAGCGGAGTTGGTCCTATAGGAAGCCACTGGGAATGCGGTCAGATGGGATGGGCCTCGCCTCCCCCACTGAGGCTGAGGATTGTTGGCCTCTTGTTGAATACGCTGGATTGCTTTACCCAACCCTTCCTTGGTCCAGCGGCTAGCAAGAGGCACCAGTGTGCCTCATGCTGGGGAAGAGGAAAGCTGTTTGGTGGCTTAAAAGGTGCCAGTGTGATATACCTAAGGCAAGCATGCATCTGGCATGTATGAGACATAAAAATGGAAAAGGAGCTGTTTCTTCCGCAGCTGGACAGAAGAGATGTTTACAACAGCCTTTTTTGGTCTATTTGGGTGAGAGGGGCTTAAAAGAAAACCCCCGAATGAATCCACCATGTATTGTCATGCAGCTCTAGCACAGTCAGCAAGGAGTAATTATTGTAATTGTTTGCCTGGTTGGCTCAAGTACAGATTTTAAAGGATTTGCAAATGCCCGCTTAAAATTAGGGCTGTGATGCAGGGTTTTGTTAGAACACTGTTAGGGGATTTTAATAAAAAATGAACACTCCAGCAATAGCATTCAAAGCTTATAAAGAGTAGTCATAATTAATTTTTGTATTTTAAAGAGTTGAGTGCAAGCTTCCTGCTTAATCCTTTGCGATATCCAAATATTAGCACTGTTTTCTGAGTGGCAGAGGGAGTAATACGACTGTTTTCTTGGCTGGGTGAATTGGCTTGTGGTCTTGAAATATCCTGAGCTGCACAGGAGCTATAAACACTGCTGATGAGGAAGTTTTGTGTCTGTTTTTGCAGCATTTGTGTTTACTGCCTGCAAGTGACATATGATCCTGTTGCACTTGTCAGTGTATCTCTGAGCCAGGCTGCTTCTCTGGGAAGAATTTCCCCTCACGCTGCTTCCTTTGCGCTGTCAGAATTATGACAAGTGAATTTGCCTTTTGTTTCTTTGAATGAGGATTTATGCTGAAGAATGAAGTCCTTTTTGCTTGTATCTTTTGCACAAAATATTACCTGTAGGAAACAGTAATAAAACTTTGTTCAGTTGTTTTGACAAAAGAAGACTCATTACCAGCAGCGGTAGTGGTGTCATGCCGTTTCCCCATTCACAGGAGGAGGCAGGTAACCTGACATGCTGGGCACCTGCGCATGGATCTGCTTCTCCTTGCTAGGCCTACACCTCCCTGGAAAAGTCAGCCTTTCCAAGTGCCCACTGCGCAACCGCAGGTGTCTTCCAAGCGACCTTAGCAGGCGGCGGTGGTGGACCTAAGTTGCTTATGGCACAGTGCTTAAATTCCAGCTTCTTCCAGCAGTGTTTGAAGGCAGCTCAGGTTGGCAGTGTTGCTCCAGCAGGCTGGAGCTCCTTGTCTTCTGCCTGCTCTGCTAAGCAGCGAGGTGCCGTGCGGGGAGGAAACGCGGGCGGCTCTGCGGACAGATCTGCTTAAGTCGCGTCTGCCGCTTAAAGTGCAAATTGCACTAAGAGGCAGCAGGATGTGTGGCTCGTACTGACCTTCTCCCATTGCCTTCCCAGTGAAGAGCGGTCCCAAAATATGCGAGTCATCTCAGTGGATTGCCAGAAAAGCTTAAGATAGTCGTAAGGCTTTGAGTTCTAGTATGTGCAAACAAAGTTGCCAGAATCAGGAGTTGTTTGTAGACGCACATAGTTACAGTGAAGAAGCAAACAAGCAAAAAGACCCCGCTGTGAAGTAGTGTGCATCTTAATTGCTAATAATTCAAACAAGAGAGGAACAGAGAGGAAAAAAAAATAAAAAATAAAAAACCAACTTGCTAGAACGATGTGCAAGTAGGGGAATCATATTTAAAAGGTATAAGTTGAAAGACTATATCCTGGCCAAGCGGGAAAAAAAGTGATTTTCAGTATCGCTAGGGGGCAGTCCACTCTTAAAGACACTAGGAAAAAAGGCAAAGACAGTACATTCCTATAAATAGGTTTTCTCAGTCAGACATTAGGAACATGTACATAGATCTATTTAAAGAGTTTCCTGTGTTTCTACAAGTAAATGCTAAAAGGTAGAAATAAGTTGGTAATTAACTTTTAATCACATTCTTTGAACTTGTGAATTTTTGACTAAATTCAGTTTTAACAAATGGAAGTTAGAGGCCTTGCTTTCTCTTTAAAAGAATGAATGTTTCTTGAGGAACTGGAGTGTTTAATGTATTCTCCTTGATTTCTTGTCAGTTCAGTTCATGAAGATTATTATTAAATATCTTATTCCTGCTTAGAGTTCAATAGATACTCTGTTAAGACATCTCATAGATGTCAGGTGCTTAATCTTTGTTGTCAGTTTGTAATCATTAAGTTAACATTAGTTAATCCTTCTCCTCTCTTGTGCATTATCCATATACTTTTGAAGACATACAGCATTTATTTGACTTTTGTTCTTTTAACCCAAAGAATAAAGCTTCCTAAATATTCAGTGTGTATGTTCAATCTTAAATATTAGTTAGGATTCTTCAGACCTTTAGCAAAATATGTCTCTTGCTTCCCTGCAAGTACCTTCACACTGCATGCAGGGCACCACAATTTAATTTCCAGCTGTTTAAAGCAGTTTGTGTAGGAAGAGATCTGATTAGGATCAGGCAAAGAGAGAAATGAAAGAGGAAAGATCTGCCGTTGCCCCAAAATGGGACTGTTGACACCGGAAAACATGAGACAATATTATAAGTCAAAACTAACGGATTTCATTTTTTTTTCCTTTTTGAGTGTAGTTAGCTATAACCTCTTAGCAAAAATCAGCCTAATGTATATATATTTTAAATTATCTAATTATTCCCATAATTATATACCTATAATTCATAGTGCAATGTTCTCATTCTGGGACTCCATAGTTTTTAAAATAGCATCAAGCATGAAGTCAGTGTAACCCCATAGCTGGCTGAAGTTGCTATTACAGGACATATGCAGAAGGGTTTGATCTTTTTTAGGACTAAGATAACAGTCACTTTAATAAATTTTTACACATATATATTCCACAGGCAGGAAAAATACAGTGAGCAAGTTATGGAAAATATAGTTATTTTTTAAACAAGTTTATTAGTAAGAGAAGAGCATTAATTGCATGCTCTGCAACTGACTGTCTTTTTGTATTATCTGTGTACATGGCCTAGGATCGAGGATAATCTGATTTCAACATAATTTCAAGTCTTTAGTGATTAGTGCAGACTTCTGGTGTACCTAATGTGAGCTGGTATATATCGATCAATGCAATCTAATCATTTAATGCTCTATGTGGCCATTATAATTTGCTTCTGTCATTCTAATTTTCAGAATAATTTCTGAGAGATGCCAAGGTGAAAATTTCATACACATAACCTATATGACACTGTTAAAAAAGTCTATGCTATCAAAATATTTCCTGTCAGCGGAGCTTTCATTGTCCTTTGAGAACTAATCATAGAATTGTTAAGGTTGGAAGGGACCCTTAGAGATCATCTAGTCCAACCCCCCTGCACACACAGGGTCACCTACAGCAGGTGGCTCAGGACTGCGTCCAAGCGGGTTGGGAAGATCTCCAGAGAAGGAGACTCCACAGCCTCTCTGGGCAGCCTGTGCCAGGGCTCTGTCACCCTCTCTGTCAAATTTTTCCTTAATGTCTGTTCAAAAATAATGCAACTAACCTCAATGCTAATAAGATTGTTACAGCTTGATGTCAAATATTAGCAAGCCTCATGTCATTCACTCACTGCTGTTTTTCTAATTTCCGCAGCAACGTGGTCCCCAACAGCACTCTAGAGGAAAGCGGTGGTGTTTTGGTGACCAAAGAGGAAGGATCGAGCCACCCCAGGGCAGAGACTCTGGTGTGAAGTAGCACTGTATGAGGTCAGCAGCATAAAACGTTAACAGAGTGATCAAGAAAGGGGGTGTTCTTCTTCCTAACTATATAAAGAGAACTTCAGTTTTAGTCAAAAGTCTTCTGACTAAAACTCTTCTTATTCCATAACGTTAAAAATTATTTGAGAGAGATCCTGGCAATTAGGAACAGATGGTTCTTTGATGGAGTTTTTCTGGGAAGCAGGAGCCTGGATGCTGTGCAGTATTATGGCAAATGGGTTCATTAATTTCCTACAGTTTTGGCTGCATTTGTGTACTTTAATGAATGCAATATAGTTTTTCTTCAAAGGTGTTGGTAGTTTTGGAGTTGGGTTCTCAGAGATGCTGACAGTTAGCAGTTGAACTCTCCCTTAGCCGTCCCTTTTGTTCCTAGCTCTCCCTTTTGCTACTGAGTGGATGAATCGGAGCGGCATGTGAAAATTGAACTGCTGTTAGAGAGTCCAGAGCTGCTGCTTGTACAAGCGAGTAAAAGTGATCCTGGCATTTTTCTCTGTCTCTTTTATATTTCACTGTTATTTTATTTTGATATTTGGGTGGACTATGCTGGATATAAGAGGCTTCTCTGAAATGCAAACAGGCTCCTTGGGATGTGTTCAGGAGCTTAGAAAGGGTGTTCTCGGCTGTTGATTTGATCTAGGATATAGGGAAAGTTTGTGGTCTGGCTGACTCAAGGGAAAAGGTAGTCTGAGATTCTTAGAATTTAACGTGCTGACAAAAGGTACGGAAATAATAATAATAAAAAAAAAATACCAACAGAGAGCTGTTGTACTCTAATGAGTTGATATGGTTAAGATGGTTTGAGGTGAGTTACGATCACAGTAAAAGGATGAGAAGACTCTTTAGAAAGACATCTGTGATCCTCATTCTAGATTAGAACACTTGAACAGAAATGTTGAACCTGTGTCTTGACTAATCCAGTTAAACCTATCTGGATTAAAGTCTGGATTAAATTACGAATTTATAAAGGTCTATATTCTTCAGTGTGGAAAAAAAACCCCAAAGTTTAGTAATTCATTTGTTTGTTTTATTTTCCAGTTTTCCATTGCGAGTATGGAATTATTTAAAGACAGCATTTGTTTTTAAGGATTTTTTTGAAGGCAAAAGCAGGATTGGAGATAGTTAATTATGAATTACAGTTTTGCACATGGATTTGCACAAATTTTGAAGCTGTAGTCATTTTCTTTACCCACCCACATTAATAATCCACCTATTAAGAACACACAGCAGCTAACATTTATTCCCAAACTGTATGTGCATGGCTATTTGGCAGAGTTCTGTGTAGGAGGAAGTGGTTTGCTAAAAGAGTGTGAAAAGCTGCTATCTCAAGGGGATTTAGATTTGAGATTGGATTTATGGTAATTCTTCCAGTCGTATCTTGTGCCCTTTAAGCCAGATCATCCTAAAGGAAAATCATCATTATTTAAAGGGCATGCGAGTTTCTAACAGATTTATAAGCGGTTTTCTGGACTCATTATGTGTAAGTTTTATTTCTTTCTTGTCTGCTTTCATGTCTAATCTAGATGAAAAGTCAATGTCCTAAAACTTTCTGCAAAGTCAATACCTTAAAAATAGCTCTTTGTTTTATTGTTTTTGATGTTCCCAAATTCAAATGTTAATTTTAATGTCATTTAATCTTACTATTCTGAATTTGGGTCGATCACATTGCACCTCCCGGCATCCCTAAATCACTTCTTTTCTGTCTGTAAGCGCCTTGAATTTCTGCTCTTCCTTAGGTCCTGCCCAGGTGGCTGCATCACTGCGAGTCTCTCTGGGCAGTCTCTGTGGTGGAACTATATCCAGCATATCCAAATGTATTGCATCCGGATAGTATGCTTTGGATAGTATGTGTCAGACATTTTAAAGGAAAGCATACATTTCTCAATAAATGAGATTTCAGAAAGCCCTCAAATAGGAACTGAGATCAAGCAGAATATTTTTTTCTATTTCATAAATTTGATCCAAAATTTAGTTTAATTAAATTCTACCATTAGTATTTTGATAAAATAGAAAAGAAAGAACCCCTCCTCTCCCAAAAAACACAAAAAAATTAGAAAGCAGATTCATGCAAAATGTTTTAAAAAATAGATCTTAATAAATCTTAATGCTGCATTTCTATTTCTTGTCATTAAATCATTTTCTTGCTTATCACATTATGTATAGGCCACATCTATTGTTAAGAGAGACATCCAAGAATTTTAAGAGCCCTGTCTCTTGGAAATAAGATGTAAAAGCAGACAATGGCTCTTAGTTGGGGAGGGTGAACATTAGAAAGGAGATTAATTAGCATGCCAGAAGGACTTCAGTGAAGATGAGGAGGCTACAATGGGGCTGAACATCTCCAGCTGTGCAGAAGGAAAAAGAGATAAACGAAGAAGCAAAAAGGACCCCTACCTGTTTAATCAACAGCAATGATTAGAATAATTCATGGATTTTCAAACTGTATGATGAACAGGCATTTCTTAAGAGATGCTGGTGATCTCTTGAATGAGAAAAAAAACCAGGAGAGCTCATTTCAGAGTAGGTCAAAGAGGATAAAATGAGGAGGGAAAAAAAAAACTTATCTGTAGATATGTAAATAAAAATTAAGAATGCATGCTACATAAGAATTACACAAGAAGAAAAATCCCCTCTGTTTAATACCTATCTGGCTTGGGATTTGTCAGCCAGAGAATGAAGTAATGAAGAGGATGATGCAAAGAAATTCTGGCTTCACTTTCACTAGAAACAACTACTCAAGTGAGTTTTACACCCAGATTTGCTGTGGTGTAGCACATTCCAGTTTCTTTTTTCCAAGCAAAATTATTCTCAAAACTTTTTTTTCCCACCACCAAAACCCTTATTGAAATAAGATCACACAGTGATAGTACATTTTCACAGTGTAGCTTCATCCACAGTACTTCTAGTTGAACATGATGTTAACACAAATAATTCCCCCAAAGTTCTCACCAGAAGACTTGGGCTAGCAGGAAACTTTCATTGGGTTCTCCAGACCCTTGTTGCAGATGCAGTGGGTTTTCTTTGCTTATTCTTTTGCTCCCCACTTTTGCCTGAGGAGAAGACACATGTGCATGGAGGACCTTCTTCAGAGACATACTTCAGAAACTAAATGAGGTATGAATTTGACCTATTCCTTAAACTTGTGAGAGACTTAGTTACAGAAAATTAAGAAGTAAAATTTCTATTTTTTCCTCTTGGAGCTTGAAGGAACAGAATCATACTACTGAAAAAAACTGTCATATAGCTGATAATATGTAAACTCTTAATGAAAAAGATCACTGAATGCTAATTTATGAAGTATGTCTTGAATGATAAAGTACACAGAGTAGAATGAAGAAAATACAGTGGCAATTGAGCCACTCTGCTACATGGAGAACCACAGTTCACAAATGATCTGATCTGAGTATTAAGAAATACATTTTGACAAGAATTCAAAACTCGTGTTAGTGACCTCTACATCCCACCCAACAGCTGAACTGCTACTATTGAGATTCATGGTGTGAGATGGTGGAAACACACAAAGTTAAACTGACTACCCAGCATGTTTGACTCTTAAGTGGAGTTGTTTGTGAAAATCCAACCTCAGTTATTGGTGCTGAGTACTTCTACATATGGCCCATCTACATAAACAAAATAGTGAGAGATATTTGAACTAGGAAGGTGTTCTTTTAAAGACAGTTGTGAGTAACTGTCAGTTTTTAACATCCATGACTTTAACATCACTTTAGTTCAAAGGGCCCATCCATCTTACACTATTCTGTTTTGTTCACTGAATGTCTAGTGCATAAAATGTTCCTTTAAAAAGAACCTGGTCTGGAACCAGGGCACAGAGTGACACTTGCCTTTTTCTGGCAGCTGGGATCTGTGCCAGTAGGAACCCCTAGGAAGGCAGAGAATAATCTGTTTTTACGGAGCTACAGAGAACAGCCGCATGGGGAGAATCTGCAGTTTATAATGAGTAAACTGCATCTAAAAAGATGTAGGAGTCAGCCAGACAGCATCAAGGTCAAGAAACTGCATGTTATTTAGGATACAAATTTTAACATAAATTGTTCACTGGATATGAGGAGAATTTTGAAATTATATTTCTCAAACATCAGAAAATAAATTTAGTTAATTGCTTTCCTAGAGATATATCCTTAACTTCGGCAATGACAGTAACTGAAAATACTCAGTAGTCAAAATGAAAATGCAGATTTCCTATCTGGACAAGATACAAACATTGCTGAGCTTGATGTGTAGCTTGTGTTACACCCAAGGTCAGATCCTTCTGTCTTCAAAACTCTTGGATGAAGAACTCAAAACTCATGATATTCTTCATATTCTATAGACTTCAGCTCTAGGATTTATCCATGTGAACTCCTAGCACATCTGGTGTGGCAGGTAGGGCTGTGTAGAGTGGCCGAAAGATTAGATGGAATGTCAGGCACAGATGTCACGCCAATAAGAAACTGGTGTGTTTCTTGTTGTATCAGTCTGTTCTCTTTTTCAGATCTGAGCTTGTGAGGACTGTAGACCTGTCTTGAGGTTGTCTTCTGCCCTAAACCAGGGCAAGCCTGTTTATCAACACTTGGCTTTGATGGGTATATGACCTGTCAACAGGCCTGGATGGATGTGTGCTTAATGCTAATCACCTGAGATCCTTTGTGCTCTGCATCCTTGTTGGGCTTTTTGACTGCAGAGATGCACAGATGTTTAGCAGGCTAATGCCATTCGCTAAGAATGAAATCCCTGAGGATCTCTGAGCATCTCAGAGCAGTTACCCCACAGGGTAAAATACTAGGGATAAAATTGCAAAAATAGCAGAAAAATGGGGAAAGTCATATAAGACCAAATCTTTTAAACTGCCTGAAGTGGAAGATGAATGTCAGGGTGATTTCTAGGGATGGGTATTTCAAAACAGTTCCAGAGATAGAATCAAGGGGAAACTGAGATGGAGCTAGCAAAAGACATCAAGCTTAATAAGAAATCATTATGAAAGTTGCATGTATTAATAGATAGATGGTAAAAGAAAGGAAAGTACTGTTAGTGGAGGCGGAAAGTGGTAAACAGAGTAAACTGTAAGACTATGCTAGTATTTAAAGCCAATTGCAAGTAATTGGTTATTTCAACTGTTAGAGGGATGACAAGGAAAATGAAGGGGCTTAGATAAGATCATAGAATCATAGAATGCTTAAGGTTGGAAGGGACCTGTAGAGATCATCTAGTCCAACCCCCCTGCACGCGCAGGGTCACCTAGAGCTTGTGGCTCAGGGTTGCGTCCAAGCGGGTTTGGAAGATCTCCAGAGAAGGAGACTCCACAGCCTCTCTGGGCAGCCTGTTCCAGTGCTCTGTCACCCTCACTGGCAAGAAATTTTTCCTTAAATTCCTGTGGAACTTTTGGTGCTTCAGTTTGTGGCCATTCCTCTAGTCCTATCAGTGGCCACCACTGAGAAGAGGCCAGAACCATCCTCCTCACTGCCAGAAATTACAAATAGAATTCTTGCAGTCAGTTACGATCTTTGTTTTTGAAATATTTACAAAATTGTTTGAAAGAATCTTAGAATTATTAGCAGTTGTTTTGCAGAAACTGGGGAGAACAGGTAGAGCACCAGAAGATTGGAAAAGTGTAAATGGAAAAATGAAAAAGGGTTTAATAAAAAAAAAAAAAAAAAGGAAACTTCAAAATGAGAATAGGTTGAAGAGGAATCAAAGAATTAAACTCAATTCCTAGACAATATAGGAACAAATAATTCAGTGCACTATTTCTAAACATCTGTAAGATAACAAAAACATTGTGTAAGATAAAAAGATGAGTAGCAGGCAGCATAGATTTGACACAACAAATCATGTCAAGTCAAACTGATTTCGTTCTGCTCTATTCATTCAGAAGACGTAAATATAGTATTCTAGTATTATGGGCACTGAAGGTGACGTGGCCCAAAACCAGAGATTCAACAAGATAATAAAGAAAATGATCAGAGGTCTCAAAGCCATGGCATACAATTGGTAAAAATGTGATTTAAAATATAGCATACAGAGGAAATACTGAACAGGGTTATAACAGTTTATGATATAGAGTGCTGAAAAGAGGAAGATAGTGATCTGTTCTTCCTTATTGTGAAAAGGAGAGAAGTTTTAAGCTTAAGTTGCAACAAGAGAGATTCCTGTTACATACTGGAAACATTTGTAATGTTTCACATTCAGGTAACAGTTTCTGATGGGGATTGGGTGTGAGTTCCCATCGCTGGCAGACTCTGCTGACGGGTGACTCTGCTGTCTGTTCAGATGGACATTTGCCAGGAGTGACACAGACTCCTTTGCTTGTGGCCAAGGAGGTGGCTGCATGTTCCCCCGGGGTTTCCTCCAACTCTATTTGTCTACGTTTTTACCTGCTAGGGCTGTGTTACGTTTGTGTAAGCTTAGCTCTGTGCTTCATTCTCCCCCCTGAATATATACTTCATGTGCAGGAATAGGGTTAAAGCGTTTCAGAGAAAAAGGATATATAAATTCTTTTTATTTCCTAATATTTCCTAGTAATATTTTTTTTAGCATGTCCCCTCCCTTTCATCATCAACATAAACATATTAACTTTTCTCCCAATGCATATGCATGCAGCTCTTATGTAATTCCAACACCCCTTCATATAGCATATGAGTATACGTACATATGTGTTTAAATGTATATCCTCTCTTTTTTCCTTCTCTTCATCCTTTTCCATAGACAGCATCCATGTTGTTTACAACTGTCTTGTAACCATCTATCTGTCTGTCTGTCTGTCTGTCTATCTATCTATCTATCTATCTAACTATGCCATCATCTGCTTATAGGCTTCATTAGCTGGTCAGAGGTAAAGCGACCTGAATAACTTTAAATGATGAAGTCTTAATATTTGAAAAATCCATTTTACTGAAAATTTGGAAAATCCATCATATTTTAAGAATAAGAATAATTCTCAAGATGCATAAATTTACCTCTGAAGAATCTTGAAATTACTGAGAAAAAAAGAAGAAAAATTCTTAGTTTTGTACTTTAAAAATATCATTTCAAACAAGCTTTTTTTTTTTTTTTTTTTTTTTTAATGCTCAAATAAATGGAACTACAAACTTGTGTAAAGTCCTTGATCAGAATGAGGCGCTTAAACCAATTATGTGTAGATCAGAGTGCTTAAAATTGAGGCATATATTTAGAATTATTAAATGTCTCAAATAGCTTGGTTCAGGCAAAATTACATGTAATTGATCTTTTAGTCTGTTTCGTCAGTAGAAACTGCAGACATAGGTGTGAAAGATCACATTTTAGATGAATTACAGTGAAACTTTTGTAAACCAGAAAGCATACCAGAACTCCTTTTGCAGAGTTTTTTTTTTTTACCAAAAACAAATCCCAGACTCTTTATTTCCCCACACTTCATTTCCAATTACAAAAAGATGTACCATAACTTAAAGTACTGAATAATAGGATCACATCTGAAAATGTGGAACACAGAAGAAGCAGAAACAAAACAGATTATTCTTGATGCTGGGTAAGTGAAGCCACAAATCTTGGAGTTGAAATGCTTTTTCAAAAGTTTAAACACTGATTCTTAGAAAAAAGAGAGCATTCAGCTATACAGAGAAATTTCTTCTGTGCTAAAAGGCAAAGGGGTTTGCAGAAAATTAAAATTAGGATTGACTTCTCTGAGGTCACCCTTTGAATTTTGTGATTCATTTATTACAGAGTATAGTACCCTTATAGATAGATAGCTTTTTCAGAGTGGGGCACGTAATCCTAATGTAGTATCATTTTCTACGCCTAGCAGAGTGGTGTAACAACTCAGAAAGGCAGGCTTAGGAAATGAAATATGCATTATATGGTTAAGATGCTGCTTAGTGGATTTAGTTTTTAGTTCACTAACTGCCTATAATTATGGTTTGTGAGGAAACTCAAAACGTGCTATGATCAGGCATGATCCTTGATTTACTTGTCTCTTTGCATAAATTTGCACTCTCCTGCTGACCAGATCTGAGATTCTTTTGTTGGGCTTGGCACCAGTTTTAATTCTGAAAGTAGCTCTTATTTTTTATCATGGAAATTACTTTCAGATACTGTACCAGTAGTGTTATGATTTCTTAACATACTGAAGAGAACCCGAAAGGCAGTGTGTGTTCTTCAGGTCTAGGGAATAAAAGTCATATTAAAATATTAAGTGGATTAGGTAAATGGGATGGCACCTAGAACTGAGTGAGCCTTACTGGAGTGGAGGTTGATACTCCTGCACCTTGCTCTTTTCTGAATTAAATTTAACCAGTTCAGGAAAGAGAGGAACTGGGTGTCAGCAGAGGCTTTTAAGTTAATGTACAGCTGCTGTGAAAAGAAAAAAAGGCAGCAGGATGGGGAACAAAAGCATAATTCTTCCAGGGGGTCTGACATGGGAGCTTTAGGATGCACGGATCCACCTCAGTCAGTGCTGAGCCTCACCTGCAGTGTGGTGCACGGGGTTGCCGGACCGACTTCCAATAAAACGTTAGGGGATCAGAAGGGCGGGCAGAAATGACAAGCGTCGCTTTCTCAGATGGGCTGTGTGGTGCAGACTGAGGAGTCCCTCTCTTGGCGGACCGTTAGGGCCGTTAGAGCCGTTGGGCGGGCGGGGCGC
>VZSV01000028.1:4181966-4218886 GCA_013398735.1 Nothocercus julius | reverse complement strand
GGAGGAATTCACTTTTGAAAAGTTAGAAGTCTACCTTAGGCTAGTTTCCTGTATGCTCCTTCAGTAGTCTATTGAGATGTCTGATTTAAATGGTTATAGATGATAAATGTATAGATGAGACACCTAATTTTTAAATTGCTGAAATATGATGCAGTTATTCTGCATTATACTAATTAATGCAAGACCAAGAGCAAAATTCTAGGTATTTTGATACAAATGGATATAATGGTATTACATTTTTTTCAATAAATTCAGTCTGTAATATAGAACCTGTATGTTAAAGAATCTGCTGTACTCTTTTCTATGAAGCATTACACTCTTTAATTTTTTAGCCTTGAAACATATAGCTATTACATAGTTAGCTGATAACTTCCCTAAAAATCGGTACTGAAAATGTGTACTCCAAATGTGTGCTAAAGCCTGAAGATAAATATTCTGTCTTAACTTTCTCCCTAAGAAAAAAGATATTTCCTTCAGGAACTTTTTAATTTTATTTTATTCTTTAATTTGGGTAGGATTGTTAATGAATAACAGTGGATTACCCTTTTTAAGTTCACAATTATATTAGAGAAGATTATTTTTCACACTTTTTAGACATGTTAGTGGTTGTTGGATTAGCTTGTTTAAATGTGAAATGCTGCTGCCTATTCTCCATATTCCGAAGCTTTGGAAAGAAGATGGCCTGAGAGCTCTGGAAATCCTCACAATGCATCAGAGGTCTTTAGGTCGGATCTTGAAGAAAGAAATATTTAACTGTGCAGCATAGACACTGTGCAGTACAATGGACTCGGTGAATATTATTGTCTCAAAATATTTTTCCCACTATCCACTATAGTACCATACTTTCTCTGAAGATGTAGGCGTATATGTATTCATGAAGAATATTGTGTTTCTGCAGGCTCCTGCAATGTGCAGCAGGTGTTACCTTCTTCAGGGAAATATATAAAGAGCATTGTCATAAGTGAAATTGTGAAAATTGATGAAAGGTGAAAAATGAAAATAAGGAATGAAGCAAATGTGTAAACTAGATGCTGCACTTCATCAAGGAATGCGCTGTATGATTTTATGAAACTGCTACTTTGCATGAAAAGAAAAATTCAGAAACCTGTAAGCTTTAGAGTGTGACTAATTATTTTCAAGCCCAAAGAACAAGGATCATGGCACAGTGGAGAAGATGAATTGATTGCATTGTTACCTGTGCAGCAATAAAAACTTGGATCTTAATCCAGTATGCCCCAAAACATTGACAAGATGGATGTGAGAAATATTTTCAGTACAGCTTTTCTTATGAACAGTGTTTTTTTTTTTTTTTTTTTTTTTTTTTTGTCTTTCCTCCTCTTACAAATATACTGTTGTCCACAGTAGCTAAATATTCTCTAATCAGTCCTAGCAGACACTTTGGTTCAGAATGTTCCTATCCTCTGATAGTAACCTGGAAAAGAAAGCTTGGTTCATCTGGGTCTGTGTACTGAACAGTTAGTAACTGCCTTGGTAACTTTCTCCTGTGCTGCGTCCTCACTAGTTTTGGGGGGAGAATTAGTTATTGTATCTTCGTTATGGCTTAGAGTGGCTGTAGAGCCAAGAGTTTATTACGGTTATTCTGCTGCTTTTGAGACTTTGAAAAAGAAAAGGAAACAAAGGAGGCGGGTGGGAAGGGCCGGTGCTAGAGTAAACGGAACTGATCAGGAAATCAGTTCCACTATTCCACAGTTGAGTAGCTTCTCCACTGACAAGCACTTACGTAGGTCTTTATGTTAGAGAACTGAGTAAAGAGACACTAGACAGATATTTTGGGAGACATTTGAAGTGTGGGTTCCTCCCTGTTCCTTTTTGATAGCTACTATTGGCAGGCGTCTGGCTACTAGTCTTGTTGGCCTTTTATAAAGGTATGCCCTGAAAAGGGAAGTTCTCAGAAACTTTTATATCTAAAATCAGTTCCAAAAGACTGCCCATTCACCCCACCTGTACTTGATATCAGAACTGCCAAAGGGTACAAATGCAAAGGGTATAAAAGACTATAATGCTGCCATTTCACAATGACACAAAGGCACTTCAGAATAGCAGCAAATATTACAAACTTTATCAGCATTGTATCAATTCTTTCCTTCACCACCACCTTTACTGTACTAATCTAAACAATTGGATGTTTGACCAAAGTAATATAAGGCAAAAGATGCTACTCATCTCTAAAATAGTTAAAATGTCTGTGACTATGGAAGAGGAGAATTAGTTCATTGCTTCATCTGCAATTCCCCACTTCATCTTTTGAAGTATGTTTAGAAAGACTTTGTAATTTTGACACTCTGCAGGCTGTTTTTAAATCTCTGCCTCAGGTGTAATGATATGTCTTGTTAGGCATAAGTCACAGCAAATCTCACTTCTTCACATCTTCGTAAGTTTCACATAGACGCCCCTGTACTTAGCTATGTTATGCAAAATCAATAAGCAGATATTTAAATTTTTTACTTTAGTTGGCAGGCAGTTATTGGAGGCTAACAGACATTCTCATCCTGCATTTTGTCAGAAGCTCAGGCAGCTGCCTCTGTGCATATATTTTGTGTGTGTGGCAGAACTGGCAGCGTGCTGGGTGTTTGCAGTCAGAATACTTTTATTAGATAAGGCAATAATGGGGCTGCAGGATTGCCTGGAATCTCCCTCGGAAGAGAGAAAGCGCTACTGTCAGTGTCGTTTACTGAAAACATAGACCTTGGCTACCAACTCTTCAAGTAATAAGTCCTTTAAAATTTTGCTATATTGTAACTCTTTGTACAAAAAAGCCTGTCTGTCAGGGGGCAATCTACCAAACTAATTGCCTTCACAAAAAGATGGCAATAGCTTCCGGGTTTGATGAGAAGTGTACAACTGATACATGCATATATATGTGTATATATATATGCACATATATACTTACATAGTATACGTATTCAATCCTTTGCAATCTGGATAGAAGAATGTGAAAAGGAGTCCTTGTGTGCGCTGTTGAATGCTGGTCAGCTTGATGTCTTCAGGATTGCAGAGAATCACGTATTCTCCCTTAAAGCTTGGCTGACTAGCACTGTGCACGGAACTAGGTGAAATTCTTAGCAGGGCTTTTCTATGCTGCAGAGTCAGGCCTGATTGACTGCAGAGATATAAAAGAATTTTTATTTTCATGTGACAATTCAGTAGCCACTGTTTAATTCAGCTTTGTTCTGTCTTGGTAACAGTTTATTCACAAAGCTCTGTCAAGAAATGTTCTCAGTCTCCTGAATCAAATTCTGTAAGCTTAGAGGTATATAGTGACAACACTCTACTTTTGAGTGGTTGTTGTCACTTATTCTCACTGCTGTGGCAATCTTACAACTGCTTTTGAGTTTTTTTTTTTTATTCTCTGATTTTATTCTCTAATTTGCTGATGTCCTGTGAAATGGATCAGCATGTCATTTCTTTTCTCTAAGACTGCAGACTTTGCTTCTCCTGTACCTTTTTTCCCCCTAGCAGATGTTTTTTTCCCTATTTTTTTTTTTTTTTTTAGTTTCTCAACTGTCTTAAATCTGGCTGAAGTCTGAATCAGTATCAGGGGTTTGGTAGATATTCAAAGGTAGGTGTCCAGAAACTGTTGGAGATATGCCAAGAGAACAGCTCCTGCTGTGTGCTAGCATGTGCACAGGGATGTCCTGAAGAACTGAAACAATGATTGTAATGTATATCTACTCCCTTTTAATTACCCTGATGCTGATGAGTGTTCTTGTTCTCCACTCTGAACGTAGTCAAAGATGGAACTGGCCACCAGAGGGCAAACCAAACACACACGCGCTCCTCCTTTATATATTCATTAAAATCAGCTATAATTGTTCACGTCAACATAATTTGTCATGTTTCCCTACAGCCATTGTTAATATTTTTGTCAAGAAAACATTCTTTTTCGTTGAGGAAGTTGTGTTGCCTTGGTTCATCATGTGATAACAATAATTTGAAAGAACCACTCTGAAATAGCACGTAACTGTGTTCACCGCAAATTGTGTAAAACACAAACTTAGCTATACATCTTACTGCTTGCTGGATTTTGGTGGCATCTGTAAGTAGAAGGTAGTCTGCAAGTCTCCTGCCTCTCCTCATAATCTGAGCAGATCTTATTATGGGGATATTGGAGAGGACATTCTGTATACAACAAGAAGTTTTTAGTTGCATTAAGACTAGAAAAAAAATGTCCTGAAGTCCTGCTACTGCAGGGACCCACTACTGCAAGTAGTGGTGTTCAAAGTGAAATTCCTGTATGTTTGGAATGAGATAGAATAGTGGTAGTCTGTAACTCAAAATAGCTATGGGAGTTGCAGGAGTTTTCTTCAAACTTCTATAAAATCTTGCAGTGCACATTCACTTTAGATCAAAATACTAGAGAAAATTTAGGAGAGTTAAAACTGGAACATATATTAAATTTGTTTTCAACTTATAAAAGATGAATATATTTCCATGTTATATATTTTTATGTAGAAGTAAAAATAGACAGCAAATGTTTCTTTAAATAATGATCTACAAAATTAAAATCTAGGAAGCATAAACAAAAATCCAGTCTGAAATAATCTCTGTTAAATGAGAACTTCGAATTTTGAATAGTCAAGGGATTGTAATACATCTCTCTATTAGTTAGTATTTGGTTATGTTGGAGAACCAATTATTTGTGGGAGTAAGTGACTATTTTTCATCTTTGTAGATACAAGTAGACTTCTGATTCCGGTTTCAAGTTATTGAAAGAAATTACAGGTAACTAACAGCCTACTGTGGTATATCCCAATGGAATAGGGGTTAATGTGGTTCTCCTTTAAAGAATCTTTACTATTTAACATACAACTTTGTGGCTGTCAGGTCAAATGATATATGTAATAAAATGTCTCTCTTGTTGGGATGTAAAGTCATAATGACAGACTACTTCCCTTATTTCCAGTAGACATTTGGTGTTAGTTTGCACAGAGATTTTTATAATGAGTGCAGTGATTATTGATACTGGCCAATGGCTTGTGATGTTTCTTTTTGAATTCAGGCTTCTTGTACATCGATACATTGATAATTACATTTCTTTAAAACTTCAGTGTGCCCTGGAACTATTAAGATAGCTGAAATAGTAGAAAGTGGGGGGAGGGAGAGGGAAAGCTTTGACTGTTTCCATACAGAGAAATTTTAACTTGCATAAATTTCAGATTTATTAACCCTCTTAAGAGTTTTAACTCTCTTTTTAAAGCAATGACTAACATGACCAATATGCTTAGCATGCAATTTCTCTGTTATTCTCTTGTAACAGTTTTAAATTTATTTAGCCGTTCTGTTTGGGATTCATATGACCTTCTAAAAACTTTGCACTAGGTCCATTTGAATTGCTGATTCCATAATGAGACCACTTAGCAGTTGGAAAATGATCCTGACAAATTCAAGTAAGTATTTGACAGCTTTAAGTGGATGCACGACTTTGTTAGACAATGTGTTGTAAGACAATTATATTTTTGTTCTTTCTGGTGTGAAGAGGAAGGTTTTGAACTTTTACATCTAAGACTAAGGATTTTGTTTTCAGCAGCTATATACACATATCTACTTGTGAGCCTCCTAGTATAGGACCAATGACTTTATATATTAGGGCTGACATGCTACTTAGGGTGTTGAATACTTGATAATTTCAAAAGCATAAAATTACATGCAGTACACTTGCTATGGTTTGATTGTTTGGGAGCACCGTGATACTTTTCACAACATTTTGGCCATATCCATTACACTTCAGAAAGCTTTTCTGCTGAGAGAGGAAGGGAAAGAGGGAGGGCTAGATGAGTGTTTTGTAGTGTAGAGGTGTGTCCCAAAGTCTTCAAACATCCAACAAAACAAACAAAACCCCACTAGAAAGTGTCTTACAACAGAAAAATTACATGCTTCAAAACAATCATTTCACAAAGAAAAGATACCCATCTTCTTTCTGATATGCACAGAATTGTTTCTAAGGCCATTTCAGATGAATTTCTGCATTTGCTCCTTTGTCGTGTGGTTAGGAAGATTGCAATTTAATGTCGAGGGAAGGAGCTGTCTTTGAGGCCTAAAGAAGAGAATACCATCAAAGCCAGAAGAAAGTTTAAGTGATCAGAATCGCAGAATTTATAGAAGTTGTGTTGCATCTTGTAAGATACAAATCTAAATATTCAGTGTTATTATTCAAGCTTTAGTTACTCTCTTGAAAAATATTAATTAGTCATCTACTTCTTTCTGCTTAACAACTCTGGAGAAAGTCTATTACTTAAATTACATGCTAAGTGAGGAAGTGTGAGTGTTACCTAAGGAAAAGAATAGCCTGTAAGTTGAAGGAGTCTTCTTTTAATTGTGGCTTGGTAGAAAGGTTGGAAGACAGAAAAGTGTATGAGGGGAATTTTGGTTTGAAAATGCATTTTTTTTTTTCGGGGGAGACAACATAATGACACCTTTGCACTTTGTACTTTTCAAAGATTTTGTAAGATACCTGCTTATGTCTTATCGCTTTGGTTTATCAAAGACTCATTTGATAGCCTATTTGGTGCTTTCCTGCCATCCCGCAACACAATTTGTTCGGGTTATCTCAGACCAAAATTTTTATAGATCTGGATCTATAAATCTGGATCCCAGGATCTGATCTACTCTGATTAAATATCACAGTGGAAAAAGTATAGACTATCAGTGCATGTTTCCAAATGATTCACATGGAGTAAAATGCCTGCTCTTTGTGAAAGTCTTCGAAAAGGATACTTTTCCTTTTGCATTAAAACACAACAGTTATGAGTTAAATAGCAACCGTCTGTTATTTTGGCAAGTTACTATAAGGTGGAAATGGGTCTTGCTTTAGGCTGTGCTCTATGTACAATTTTCCAAACAGATTTTTTCATTTTCTTTTTCAAAACCAGTGAGCAAATGAAAATACTCTGGATATTTATTATATAAACTATATATATTAAAAAAAAAGAAAAAAACTTTGAAGATCAACATTTTTATGAGAATTCTACAAGAATTCCTAGTTAATTGCCATAATATCCCTCAGAGCTGTTCTGTAGCAAGCCGTCTTATCACAGGAAAAAAATAGTTACATTACAATTGGAGCAATAAATGGTCTGTATTCATTTTCATAATTTTATAATAGTTGTTAAAATTTGCTATATCCTAATACATAATTGATAATTTGAAGGAGAAAAAAAATTAGTCCAAATGTGTAGTTAAAAGAAGAAAAAAAAAACAAAAATAAACAAAAAAGAAAACAGTGTTTTTGGCAATTCTGGTGCCCATAGACAAAATGTTTTTCCAGTCTCCCATTCATAGAAATCTTCTTTAAAATACTGTCTTCTGAAAATCCATTCTGTTTAAATATCCTTCAATATTTCTTTAGTCTGGAATAGTTCCTTCCTTTTTTTAAAGAGTTAACTTTTAAATATTAGTAGGGCAGTGGGTTTATTTTGTATTCTAGACTTTATACCATGTAGATGTTTTTAAAAATTAAGATCATCATTCCACATAAGTTAAATACATTAACCATACCTAATTTCTGTGTTTCCGTAGAATTTAAATAGGAGCTGGCTGGCTGTCCCGAGTAAAATACAGTAGCTGTCTTGTTACTTTTGAATAGAAGGGATGTTACCAGTTATGACTACGTGTTTTTGTTTCTGCCTGAATAAGAAAAAAAGAAAAATACTTTTGACTTTGCTGTTACATTCCTGACAATTCAAATGTTTCCATCAGATAAAGCAGAAATGTATATGATAGTTTTGCTCTCAACATACTTTAAAGACTCCATCTGCTTTTCTTAAGGTTGCTGACTGTATATTTGTCCGTTTTTTTTTTTCTTTATCAGTTATTTTTAGTTTCGTCTCATTTTATTTGTATCTGTTGCTGTAATTCCATTTGAAAGCCTAAAAAAAAAAAAATAGCCTAGAGGGTTTAAACTGTTATGATTGGCTGTGGGATTATGACTTTTTGGAAGTCAGTGATCTTAAAGAAGTCTCACTTGCCATTCACATTGCTTGTTTGTTTTTTGTTGTGTAACAGTAAAACATTTCTAACTATTCTGATCAAGCTACAAGGAATTTTTCATTTGTACTAGAAAATATAAAAGAAGATAATGACTGCTGTGCTTTGAAATGAAGCTATCCCATGTTAGATGCAATGCTTTTGAGTTAAGAAATGTTAATTATAATGTTTAGAAATACTGGAGCTGTTTGAATTATCAGATATATATCAAAGAAAAAAGAAAGTAGGGGATATAATTTGGGAACTGGTGGTAGCAAAACAGAATCTGTTGGCACATGCTAGAGTTTTACTTGAATGAGCATGTGTATGTGAAAAATGTTATGTTGTTCTATTTTTACCATATAGTGCAGAAATCATTCATTTTTTTCATTTAAAATATTTAATTCTATTTTTGCACCATAAGCTAAAATAAGAATATAAAAATGAGAACTTTAAAAGGCAGACATTTGAGTAAATGACTGCTTGTGTTATGCCTTGGTGTATTTTGTTCCTAAGAAATATCCTGTCTGTAATAAGAAAAGCAAGTATAAACTTAAAATGCCTTGTTTGTACTGTTCAAGCACTACAATTTTTTTGAGCTCTGCAGAATTTATATGAACCTCCTGTCAGGGTAGAATCTTCTAAAGGAGGCATCAACTGTTCTTTTTCACTTCAACCTTAAACCCCTAAAAGTTCACAGTGCCAATTTTCTATCCTCCCTCTTGGAGGGGAGGATAGTTCCTATAGCTCCTCTAGTTCTGGAGCGCCAGAGGAGTCCCAGCAGAGCGAGTGGTGATGGGAGGCAGAAGTTGCGTGCTCTCTGGATTGGGTGCTCGATCCAGTTAGAGAAGTACCTCTCAGGGATCACAGTGCTGGGTGGGAGGGCTGATGTCTCTTTCTATGTGAATCTTCCTTTTCCTCATTCCAGCCTCGTGCGTTTGGGTAGGGGACCATACAAACTGTTTTAGTTCTAGTTTACTAGCTTGTATATACTAGCCCCATAACCTCAAATAAGATGTGGGAGGGGAAATATTCAGTTAGTGTGTTCCTCTTTCTTAAAGATATGTGCTACATTTGGACAAAGTTAAAAAAAAAAAAAAAAAATCCTCATCATAAATATTTTTAGGAGGAAAATACAGATTCTGGGTGATACCTGCCTATGTAATGGACAGGCTGATCACATGCACTAACAGTACACAAATATGTAGTCTTGCACCTGCCCAACATGGGCTTCAAGAATGGAGGATTGTGTACCAAGCAATTTGATATTTTCCTTTAGAAGTCATGTTAGGTAATGACAGAAAAGAAATAAATGGTATATGCTGGTCTAGAAACAAGCATTTCACAGCTGTAGCCACTTTACTGATGCTTCTCTTTCCTGTTCATATCTTACATGGCTTTTCTCAAGGCTAATAAAAATCTCTGCAGTTTTGAATTCTTTGTCTCTTGACTGAGTTCTGTCCCTTATTTCTTTACCCGTTTATTTCCACTACCATCCTGATATAAGACCTGTTATGAGAGATAGGAAGAACTTAACATAATTTGCCTTCATTCTTTCTATAAGAGCACTTTTTAAAACTTTGATTTGCTTCTGTAATCAAACATTGCTCATAGAGGACTGGAGTCAGAGCTTCTTCCAGACTCCAATTTAGTTTCTAATTTAGAAGCATTAGAAGATGAATTAGTGCTGAATTACTCCCCTACAAGTATTCCACTCTTAAAAGGACAATACAATTACCCACTTCACCAGGGTTGACTGAACTGAGTACTTTTAGTCCTCTGTCCCACTCATTTGTGGTGATGTTTTGTTTTTCTCTCTTTTTGACAAAAGAGTTGGAGCTAAGTCAGGCGGTTTATTTCTGTTTGTATGTGCCATAAGGCATTTATATATCTGTTAAACTTTATTTGGGTTAACTGAATTGTAGTTTCATCTTTTAAAAATCATTATTGTCCTTTCCCATAGCATAAGCACTTTAATTTTGCAAAATGGCAAAATAAAGCATGACTCAGACATTTTGGGGTCCTAAATAGTCAAATTATGTTAGAAGCAGTATGTAATACATTATTTCCATATTGAAAATCATCATGTTGAAATTGTTGAATTGAGAATGGTTGACTTAACTTTTCAGGAGCTTTTGAAATTATGCTGGTGGATCTGGTGTGCATGAAGGACTTTTTATGATTTTTTTTTTTTTTTTTTTGAAATAGGTATCAGGATACGGTATGTGCTGTCAGATCTTAACACTCTTTGCAGATTGGGATTTACTAGGTGGCTTTCATTTTTGCAGTCCTTAATAGGCTCTTACTTAACAAATGTTAAGTTTGCAAGAGCTGTGCAATGAAACTTCCCCTATAATGAATGTCTCATGTTGCAGAGTTGCAGGTCTGCATTCAGGAATACACACTTACTATGTATTTTTGATTACTCGGCAAAGTGCTTTGCTTGTGTTTTATCCCAGGTATAATCCTAGTTAAGATTTAAATGTGGAGGACTTTATTTTTTCTCGTTGTTCATCTTTAACTCCTTTGTCAATACATTGTTTAATAATTGTATTTTTTAACTGCTCTTTTTCAATGAACAGAAAATGCTGAAGACCTAAAGATTTAGTTGAGAATGGATGTTGCAATACTTGCTGTTGAGGCTGCATTTAAGGAGTTTCTTGATCTCTCTCTCTCAATTTGCTTGCTTGTAAACTTGAGAGAATTGCATGGAGCAGATAAGGCATGACAAAACAATTGTACCTTTTATTACTAGCAAAAAAATTTCTTCTTCATTGTTATGTCCTTTTTTCTGCAACTATTACAGTTAATACTCATCCAAGTTTCAGATTGATTGATGTAAGATTGCTACTACTGATTTCTGTATCACATTCCTATGTATTAATTTGATGTAGTAGAAAATATACGCAAGTAATTTGTTTCAAATCTATTGTGTTTTAAAAGTAATCATATATAATACATATATAAATATATATATGAAATTACTCTTTTAAGAACAAAATGAGACTAGCTTTTCATGAAGAAACTGCAAAATGATGAAGTGGAAAAATATTGGTTTTCATATTTTTTCAGTAATATTTAATGATTATTGCTCTTCCACTAAAAGTAAAAGCTCCTCTATTAATTGTGACTCTTCTTGTTAGCATTCTTTCTTGTTAGTATTCTTTCAACAGGAATCACAGATTCAAGTGGTTATAATCATTACATGTTATCTTTTTTGGAAAATATTTTCCATAAAGCCACATCTGATTTACTGGAAAATTTATTTTGTTTAAAAAATCTGATAATCCTTTTTAATCATAAGAAAAAAAGCTTAAAGAATTAATTGCTAGGTTCGAATCACTCCTTTTTTTTTTTTTTTCTTCCCTGCTTATATTCCTTGAATATAATCTTACCTTTTATTTTCTCTGTGTTCTTTGCAAAAACATCTGTACAAAGAAATAAGATGAAAGATTTTCTCATAAATTTGGGGATAAAATATATATTTCTTGTGGAATAAAAATAACATTCAAATTTCAGAGGACCATAGAGCCATAGTCTTGTGGCAGCTCAGTCTTGATACCAACTGATTTTTATAGAGTATTTTTAAAAAGAATTCCATTTTATGTGGAAATATTTAAATGCACAGGAAATTTAACAGACTACAGATTACTAGCAGATTTATCTGAATTAAAAAAAGAGAGCTCAGTAAGTCATGATAGAAAAAAATGTCAGTGTGTCGTAAGTAATGGGATACTTTTGGAAACACTAGTGAATATTTAGTCTTGACAGACACCATGCATTTTTATAATAGAGAAAAGATGATTTTCATTGAATTGGTGTTCAGCTTCACAGGGGAGATACTTAGGGCTGTAGGGACATTGAAAAATTTATTTTCCATGTCTTAGGCTAGCTCTTACAAACATACAAATTCTATGTTTTCTTTATATAATCCATTTCTAATGCAGATATTATTGATAATCAAAAAGAATTTGGAAGATGACTGATGGTACCTTGGCACCTTTATAAAATGTATCACTATAGTTGCTTATTCATAACACTCATCCTCTGTAGAAATATGTACCTTTAAACAAAAATCATATCAGTTGATGTAATTTTATTTTTCCGAGTTACTTACTGAAAATCAAGCGGGCAAAAAAGCTGGGGGGAATGACAGGACCAAAACAAGAACCAAAACAAAATACTCATAGTTTTTATTTTACATTTTATTGTCCTTTGTTTCTCTTTTTCTGTTTTTCGTGTATTTCAATTAGAAAGCAAGATCTACAGATCAATAAATGCAACCATCATCTCCATTAGTGATCTCAAGCCGCTAGCCCAGATCTGAGAAATCAGTCTCCCGTTATTTATCACCGTACTTGCTATGAACAGAGCAGCCGTGGTTGGTTTAATAATGTCAGTTGGGGAAAAGGAGTGGAATAATTTTAACTATAGAATATCACTACTGCACTGTGGAACTCCCTTTTCTTTGGGGAACAAAACAGCGGATGTTACTGCTTCTGGTTACTGATGCTGGTAAGGAGGAACCTTCCGATGATTTCAGATTGCACTGGCCTCACAATTGAGATAGTTCCGCATCTTCCAAAACTTCATAAGTCATGAATAGGATGAAACGTCTGAAAACATATTTCATTAGGCAAAAAAACAGTTTTTTGTTTGCTATTTTTGTTTTCCTTCATTTGTAAATTATGATTTTTTTTCCTCTGGGGATCTAAAAGAGTGGACATACACATTTCCAGAAAGTTATAAAATAGCTGATTAAACTTACCTGCAAGGTAGCATCTAAAACTTATGCTTAAATTTGCTTTCCTTTAGATAATGGCATTTGCTTAAGATTAAATGTGAGCCTGAACTTGTCATTTCACTTTATTTTCATATTGCTCAATTTTTCTAGAAAAATGTTTTCCAGCCAAAAATAACTCTTGCAAATTAAAAAAACAGCTTATTTAAAGCACATAAAACATACAATGCTTAGAGAGCTATAGAAATAAAACTGACACGTTTTGAATTTCTGCTAGTAATATTGCTGCAGTGTGCATGTATATTGGTATATCTCATAACAGAACCAACTAATATGACATATTTTGCTGCAGAATAAATTACATAGATTGAAAGAAAAGACTCTATATATGCAATGAAGAATTGTGTAGAATTCAGAATATAATTCTTAAATAGGTCTTCAACGGCTTCATTATACTTCTTGAAAACGACTGAATCTGTAAGCAATTTGATGAGAAAGAGATTTCTGGAAATTGTGTGTGTTTCTGTGTGCTTCTGTGTCAGCGCAAGCTTGTGTTAAGCTTTCTAACTTTTTGGCTAATCCAGCAGTTTTTGCTTGTCCTTTTAACTATAGAGTCTATTTCCTAAGAGGAACAAGATATGCAAAGAAGCAATTATAAAGTTGATATGAAATGTTATCCCACGTTATATTTCTTTTTTGTAATGTATTATAGTGCTTTACTGAAGACTTGTTTTTTGCTATTGGCAAGTAGTACAGAGTGGAATTCTTCATTATTTGTCTGTCTTACTGAATCTTAAGAGCCCAGGGAGGAGCCATTAAGTGGAAAAGCTACGACAAGGTAAGTGTTACAACCAGGGGAAGATAGAAATTGAATGTCAGATTTTCCCCTGCTTGGTCATATCAGAATATGAAATCAAACTCCAGTCTTGAGGTATTAAATTCAAATGGGGGCTGCTGCTTGTCGTGATGTCGTTGCAAAGTGGTGCCGGAACATACAAACCGCACTTGGAACCTTCCTGTCACCTGTATTGTACCCAAGAAAAGAGAACTGAGTAATCTCTGTGAAAATTAATTAAAGGAGACAGATTGCAAGATAAGCACTGTGTCTTACAGTTTGTTGCTGCCTATCAACATAGTTCCCGAATGCCTTTCATATAGTATTGAAAAGGTTTATGGAAGCCTTTGAAAAGATTGGATATGAATCACTGCTGTGGTTGTCAGATGTAATTCTGTATCAGAAAACACCTCTGAGTATAGTTTTAGTTCAACAGATTCATTTCATTTAGAATGCCTTAATTTGTTTTCCAGAATTCTTGATAAAATTGTCTGCTTTTGATGTCCTGTGTTTCCTTTTGATGTGAAGTTTTGTGTAAGATCAAAGTCATCCTTTCTATTTTAAAACTGATTGTAAAACCAGCACTTGTTCTTATTTCTTTTGTCTAGCCATTTTACAAAGTTATCTCACAGTGCATGTGAAGTTATTTACAGTTTGATTTATAGATTTTAATCTAAGCATTGAATTAAAAGAGCTTTACATCGTTTGAGTTGGGATTGTTTCTAATAGTTAGAAATTGGAAGTATCTGTGCATCTTACCATGACTGTGTTGCACCATCTTCCTAACAGAGACAGGAAAATAACTCAGAGGGGCAACAGCCACTGGGCTTTTGTTAGGTGCATGACCTGTGTCCAAACAGATGCATAGGTGGTGCAGGATAACTAGCCTGCTGAGCATCCCGGATTCTTTGCTAATGCTGAATAAGTTTCCCTATACAGAAAAAAAAAAAAAAAAAAATACTCCACAGAAAGCAATTTGTGGATTATTTCTTGAAGTAGGGAGGGAAAGGTATCATAGGGGTGAAGGGAGAGGATATGAGGCGAAGGCAAAAAAAAATGGTGAGCCACTGAGGGTGATTGAGGTTTGAGTCAGAGTGCGATGGTGGGTCCAGGGAGCGGAGCTGCACTGGAAAAGCTCTCACATGAGGACAGGAGAACAGAATGAAGCAGCCTGAAGTGTAGCAATAGCTTACCGTGCAGTTCAGAAACTAATTCTCTCTCCTACCTGGAGACAGGCCTTGTACCATACGTATGTGACACCATGTCTAATATCTGCTGGGCTAAACACTGACTTTATTGACAGGAAGAGCAGTACTTGATCTGCTGTTTGAAGCTGCTGAAGTCAAGAGACTTTTGAGAGGAAGGCTGCAAGAAGCCCTGAAATAAATATTTTAGAATGATCTTTGGTATTTTCAAGAGATAAGATTTTTAGCTGTGTTTAGCAGATATGACTATAAACAGGAAAGGAGAGATGTATCCTGTGTTGTTGGTTATGATCACCATCAAAGGGAGTCTTGCTTTGGTGGAATCTGAAGAGTCCTTGACTTCAGTGACAACTGTAATGCTTTAAAAAGTCTGCAGAGAATGAGACATCCGATGGGTCAGAGCATTGACTGTTCAGATGACAGAAAGCTCTGGGGTATGAGAGCTGTCGAATTACCATCTTGAAAAGGTATTTTATTTAGAAATTTTAATAATGAGAACTTTTGGACTTAATTGGGTCACAGACCAAACTATTTGTCTCTTCTCTACCAAAATGATCTAAAGTCCCATTGCAGAGAATATTTTCAAAGGCAGATAGCAAACACAATATTAGGTGTCAACATTCATAATAAACCCGGAACAGTTTATTTTCAGAAGTTTTTATAATGCTAAGTTTATAGTTTTTGTCAAACCACAGACGTGAGGAAAATCTCTGACCTGCTGCTTATGTGTTATATCCTGTGGGAGGGAAAGCTTATTCTGGTGAGTTGGAGGCCTGAAAGGGTTAAATCTGCTCACATCTTTCAGGAAGATTGGTAACGCCACTAAACCTCACAATCTGAGTTCTAAAGTTTCATCAAAACTAGGGAGACTCTGTAGAATTTGCAAAGGCAAAGGAGCCCTTCTTTCCCCCATCCACAAACTGCTCTAGTCTGTGTGTTGTTTGTACATGCAAATAGAAATGTGAGTTGAGTATATGCAGTGAGAGACCCAATAATCAAGTCTTTACCTCGACCAACTGAGGATTTCCCTGGAAGGAAGGCATTAGCTTACTCAGTTCATTTCATAAGGATGTTTAATATTAGATCTTACTACTTTTTTGCTTGACTTAGATTTCTTCCTTAAAATTATCAGTTACCCGGAAATTTCAGGGAGCCTTTACTTCCCCCATCAAATGGATATATATTTTTTGAGTGCTGTTAGAGGAAGTAAATATGCTGGTGAGCAATGTGCTGCGTTAATTACGGTCACCCTGGTCTATTTTTGCATATGCTCTGAGCAACGATACACGGCTTTGCGGGCATGGGCTTAGCAAAGAGGTTCTTTTTAGGTGACTAGCATAAAAGTAATTGATGAAAAGAGAACTTTTATTCAGCTGTTGCATTAGTGTGGTTAATAGCTAGTGTGATTAACAGTGGGTGAGGGTAAGAACAAACTTCTTTCTCTTTCCTAATTTGTTTTATGGTAGTTTTAGTGGTTTCTATGGATAGTGCTCCAAGGTAGTTAATATCTTTCCAGGAATGGAAAAAAAGAAGCTTCAGTCCCTCAATAATGTTTCTCCTAATCACACAAGATGCATAAAAGCTGTCTGCAGCCAGGAAAGTCACTTGCCCAAAACTCAAACAAGAATCCATTACTGATGTCTTGAATTATTTTCACCCTAATTAAAAGAATACCCGAAAGACACCTCAGGTAACATTGAGCAGAAAGCGTTAATAAATATTGAGTTACAATGAATTTTCCATCCTATATTGAATGTGTGGGTGTATAAGTTGATGAAGGAGATAAACTTACTGAAGAATGAGAAGGAATGACTTTGGCATTGTGTATATTGGATCCGCAGACAAATAGAAAAGCATTAGATATGAATCGTTCTCTGAACAGTCTTAAATTGATGGTGGATTTTGACTGACTTGGAAATGAAGCAAAACATTTTGACTGCAAATACAATTGTTAAAAGCAATACTGTATGTATTTTGGTTATATAATTTATGCCATTTTTAATTGTTTATGACAGCCGTGTCTTTCAAAAGTTAGAACTTAATAAAAAGCGTTGATAACACCTTTAAATGGTGTAACAGAACAATAACATTTCATTGTTTTTTAGTATTTTCATCTTCTCAGTTGAACTATTTTTGCCAATGCTTTTTAAAAGACTTTTTTTCCCCAAGTGCCAGCTAAAAGCTGAAATGTATTACTTCTAATTTTACTTATACTGTTTTTGAACTGAATCTGTATTCCCAGTAATTGGCCACTATTTTGCTGTGGAATGATTAAAAAGTCTTAAAAATGGCTTATGTGCATACTAGGGAAAGCAAAATTGCTAATGTTAAAAAGGCCCAGTGGGTAGGATATATTGAACCTATGCTCTACCTGTATTTGCAGGTTACATGTATCTTCTTACATTTTATTTATGTAAGAGAAAAGTAGAAATATTAACTCTTGTTTATTCTTCTGGATACTTGTGTATGAGAGACCAACACTTTGTGGTTTTGATGATACAACATCTTATTCATGTACTATTAATGTATATGGTTATGAATACAAATACTATATGTATGAATACAAATATTATTATATGTATTTTGAATCTTTTCAGTTTTAAGATATATTTCATCTTAAGTTCATGAACTATTAGAATTTCTCTTAATTTCAGGATGTAATGAGATTTTTCTAGGCTTGGGGTTCTTTCTGAAAACATTCTGAGACTGCTAACTTATATTACAAGTTGGGATTGCAGTTATTTTAAAATATTAAAAAGAAAAAAATACTTTGTAACTCCTGCATTTCAATTTGATAGACTTGTGAAGCTGAGTTGGGAAAAATCTTATTTGCAAGTTTGTGGATAGTGTGGTGTTTTTTTGTTTTGGGGGGAAGGAGGGATATCTTTTTGCTTTAACTATGACCACTTTTGGTTATAGTCTGAAAGAATCTAGATTGTAGCCAAAATGAGAATTCACTTTCTGACAGTGACTGAAATCACTGGTATCTCAAAATAGACAATAGAAAATATTCCTAGTCTGTCTTGCAAGGATGTTGCTGTAAAATGCACCTTCCTCCCCCCCGCCTCTTTTTTTGTTGATAGCTTTGACTAACTTTGATTCTTTGTGCTCCTTGAAATGGTTTTAGTTTCTTTGAAGTCTTAAAGATGCGAAAATACTGTTGGAAATGGAAATTTCTAAGTTATTCAGTGTTGAATAATATCTTGTACTTTATTGTGCCCATAATATAACATGGCCTCAATTCACTTGAGGTAAGCTAGATGGTCTCTCAGGAAAATCATTTCATCATATCTTTTCAAGGTTTCATTCTTACTTATTTGACCTCAACCCTTCTTTTCTTTGCTTTTATAACTACCTCCTCCTTTCTAGTTCTCCTAGCTTCCTCCCTTCTACCAACATTTATGCACACATACATATAGCTAGTGTAACCTCTATAAATCCAGGAGAAAGGGGTGGGGGATCATGGAAAGGACACCTAGGAAATATTTGGCACCAATGAGCAGTGAGGTTTGATCACAGCTCCATCTCACAGAGAAGCATTGTTGCAATTGCACAGATAGAGCTGCATTCACACTGCAGACCTGAACCCCACACCGACTGGCTCTGCGGCTTGTTAGCATTGCCTCCCTCCTGTGGGTGAATCCAGTGCCAGGTGACCTGCATTCCACAAAGACATTTGCATTCCAGCTACCGATTAATTGGATTAATATCCAGTGTTGTATTTGGAGCCACTTGCATGTTGTTTGTTTTGAAAGATTCATTGGAGGAGAAAACTTTTCTTTGTCTTTTCCGTTTTGCCTGTGACTAAAACTGCACTGACAGCAAAGACAAAACAAATTATTGCAAATGTGAAGAAAATTCAGAGGATTTTTTCCTCAATGAGAAACGCCATGAGGACAAACTAAGTATAGTGACTTCAGATAACGGACATAATTTGACACACATGGAGAAAAAAATGGGATGGTAGAAAGCACGAAATGAGTTGGAGCTTTTAGGTATTTGTAAATGATTGCAACAATCTATAGAGTGTCAGAAGTTTAAGACCTGAGAGTCTGTTTTTCCACACATGGTATTGGGAACAGTTTCTCTTGAAACAATCCTTATACAAATACTTGAGCAGTATTTGTACAAAGAGAGGATGAGAGATCTGGATTTGTTCAGTCTTAAGAAAACCAAGAGAGATTTTTTTGCAATCTTCAACTGCCTAATGGGTCAATATAGAGAAAATGAATCCAGACTGTTCTCACTAATGCACAGAAATAAGTTCAGAGGCAATGGAAATGTTGCAAGATGAAAACCCTAATTAAATAAAAGGGAGAAAAAATTATCATGAGTGATCATGCTCGGGAAAGTGTTGCCTGGACGGGTGGTAGACTCAGCATTCCTGGAGATGTTCAGAACTGGGCCGGAGATGGCTGTCTGCAGTCTTGCCTAATGGGACCTGCTCTGATTAGCAAGGTGGACTAGACAATCTCCAGAGGGTCCTTCTAACCTAGATTATTCTACGATTATAGCGAAAATTAGTGAATCAGAGCATTTGTTACACTTGTTCTCAGCATGCTGTCCTCTCAGTCTTTTAGCTGTGTTCTCTGCTACTCTGGAGGCAGCTGATTAATTTCTTTGATTTCACTTATTTTGTGAGGATGGGGAAGGAGAAAATTGTCAGAGTAATCTCAAGCACAAAATTTGGTGGGGAGGTGGAGGGTCTTCTGCTCCTGGGTCTAACTGCTGTCCTGCAACTGCTCTATTACAAGCTGATGTGGTTGGGGATTTGGGTGAGTGAGCTCTCCTCAGCACCATGTTCTCAAACTCTGTGATTTCCATGGATCAGTCGGAGAAAGCAGGTGTCTGAATGCAGAGGCTTAGAGTAAGGTGTCAGATCCTAACTAACCTCAGCCCAAAGCAGACAGTCTGGAGAAAAGCCTTTCATGGAGATGGTCACTATTCCAGTGCAGCAGGCAGCAGCTGTTGACCTGGAAAGCATTTTGCTTATTTTTCCTTTTATCAGTTTAGTGAACTACAACTGATCCTGGCAAAACTATGAACAAGAACAAAAATGGAAACACAACCTGTCTTTAAAGCATGACTGGTAAGAACTGAACACAAAAGTTAATGTATTTAAATGCCATTTCATGCTGCTGTGCTCTTTCTTTTTAGCAGAGGGAAGGCAGCAGGCATGGGGCGTTAGAGATTATAATGGACTGTCTTCAGCAGTGATTCACATCTATTCTTATCGAAAGTAATATGACTGAGCATTTCCAGTAGGAAGTAAGGAGAGAGTTGCCCTCTAGTCTTAAATCTTCCTAGAGTTTGTGGTAGTGATGAACTTGTGGCAAGGATGTGGTGCTTGGTTTTGATTCACTGTGTAACTTCCCACATGGATGGCCTTGCCATTCTGCTGCTCCGTGTTTGTAACCATAGCTGAGATGACCTCCTGTGGAGTGCTGAGAGGTAAAGGCTTTGGGGAACTGATCTCCAGTCTAATACATAACTAATTACATAACACTGCAGAACTTCAGTGACAGAGAAAGGATATGAAATGTGAATATTTCAGAGGTTAATATTATGGTAGATCAAGATTTATTGTAATGCCATCAACACTGTCTCTGCCGCACTGAGCCAGCCTTGTCTGTAAGGACACCTGCCTTGCTACTAAAATATTTTTCATTTAAATTGCTATTTCTTGCAAATTAATTAATACCTGCTAATTTATGCTGCCTGCAGGATAAATCAGAATCAAATATTAATGCTTATATTTCAGGTGAAGGTCATATAAAGAGAACTCTGAAACCTGATAGGATCAAAGCCTGATTGTTCTTTCACTTACTCAGTATAACGCTTCTGGAATCTTCCGGAAGGGAGCTAACATAGCAAGGTATCCATGATGTTTTCTGCTCTGCAGCCTTCGCTTCCCATGTTGGGAGCTTGGAGATTGTAGCTGTGCTCTACTAGAGCCATCTGCCCTGCCAAGCTTTACCTTGGCTGGGAATTGAGCTTTGTTCTGGCAGACAGGCATGGGCCATCTTGTTTGGTATGCTGTCTTTGATAAACCTTGGTTTAGAGAAGTAAGGGCAGCATGTTAAAATGGAAAGGGCAGAATGGATATAACTGGTGATATAAATGTAATCTAATACCAGTCTTCTTGCAGAAAGAAACATTGAAATAATGAGTATTTTCTAATGAATGAAAATCTGAATGCAGATGCTGTTAAATAAAAAAATAAAAGTAAACAGAGAGTAAATAAAGACTCTATTTCAGCTGTTAAGATAATAAATTTATTGTGAGTTACAATTTGGAATAGTATGAAAAATGTAGCTAGATTTGTTGGATGTGTGAAAACCTTTTCATCAAATTGTTTTAATTAGCTGTAGTTTCAAAATCTGCTTTCCTTCATACTTTAAACATGACTGTTCATATTTGTTTTTTTAATAGTGAAGCCTGGCCGCAAAGTGAAGATGATCTTTGGAAAAGCTTTTATTGAATTATGTGGATTTTGGTCAAGTCTATGGGGAAATGTTCCTGAAAGATAGGCTAGGAAAACTGATGTAGTAGAATGAAAGATGGAGTCGGGTAATCTTGGAACAGAAAATTTGATCATAATGCTATGAAGGTACAGTGATGTAAAAGAGGTAAATATATTCACTTTGGTTTATATATTCTATAAAATGTGTATTTCCTTTTAGCTCAATTTGAACTTCTCACACAGATAAGCTTCAGTCAAGATATTGTAAATAATATTCTATATTATATCTTGTGAATATAGAATATTCTCTATATATCATGTGAATAGAAAAAGCTCTACACAGGTAGGAAGGCTCGGTAATTTTACTTCATTCTCAGTACAGAATATTATGTGAAGGCTTAATTCAGAAACTAACAGAGTAAAAGAAGGAGCAATAATAGCTGAAGTTCTGAGACTGTATTTTTTATTTTTTCAGAAGGAAAGCATAGCACTATGCTGTATAAATGGTTAACATGGAGTAGCACTGAAATTCATCCCATTCTGAGGCAGGATTTGGCTGATTTTAGTGCTCAGCAGTATAGTTCTATTTTAAGGCAAATTGAAGGCTCTTGTATTTTGAAGCATAGGCACATCTCAAGAATTCAGAATGTAATTTCCTAATTGAACACCAAAAAGGCTGATGTCCCAGTTTTGTGTGGAGTCATGTCCGTTACAATTATAGCTACCAAGAACTTAGCCAGAGCAAACAATGGTCTTTAGTATGAAGTCCCATAGAGAGAAAATACTTCTAGCAGCACAGTCCTTTCTAGCACACTGTTCCTACATGAACATTCAGCACTTGCTTAGATGGATGTCACCTACGGAATCATCATCAGGTTCCTGCAGCAACTGGGATTATTCTTTGTGAGTCAATCTGGCAAGGTCTAAATCTGTTTGGTTTGACATTTAAAACAAACAAAAACACTTCTGTGCCTTCTGATCAAAGTCCTGGCCAGGGGAATGAGCTGGATCCCACTAGTGTTAGTGAGGAAATCTGTGGAGCTGTGGAGAGAACATGGTCTTTGATACCAGCTGGTCATTTCACTTAGATTTCTTTTTCTGTATGAATTCGTATTTCCTGCTTTACTTTCAGGTGAAAGTCACACTGGAAGTCTTGTTTCCTGGGATTTGTTTTTCTTTTTAAAAGTGTACTTCTGCACACCATAAAATTGAAGCCAAGGGTATTTTTAATGCGAGGTCTTTACTATTGCTGCTTTTAGAGGAGGTGAGGTGGATTTTCTGGGTATTCCATAAATGTACTGACATATATCATCTTTTCAGTTACAATAGAGACTTGGACAGGTTGGAGAGTTGGGCAGAGAGGAACCTCATGAGATTCAGCAAAGGCAAGTGCAGAGTCCTGCACCTGGGGAGGAATAACCCTGGTTACCAGTACAGATTAGGGGTTGTGACCTGCTGGAAAGCAGCTTTGCGGAGAGGGATTTGGGAGTCCTGACTGACACCAAGTTAATCATGAGTCAGCAATGTGCCCTCTTGGCCAAGAAGGCAAAAGGGTTCCTGGCCTGCATGAGGAAGAGCGTTGCCAGCAGGTCGAGGGAGGGGATCCTGCCCCTCTCTTCAGCTCTGGTGAGGCTGCACCTGGAGTATTGGGTGCTGTTCTGGGCTCCCCAGGACAAGAGGGATGTGGAGCTTCTAGAGAGGGTCCAGCGTAGAGCAAGAAGATGATTAAGGGACAGGAGCATCTATCGTGTGAGGAAAGACGAAGTGAGCTAGGCCTGTTTAACCGTGAGAAGACTGAGAGGGGATCTTATTGATAAGGGGAGAATGTAGGGAGGATGGGTCCAAACTCTTTTCGGTGGTGGCCAGTGACAGGACAAGGGGTAATGGGTGCAAATTGAAACACAGGAAGTTCTGTCTCTGTGTGAGGAAGAACTTCTTTCCTGTGAGGGTGGCAGAGCCCTGGATCAGGCTGCCCAGAGAGGTCGTGGAGTCGCCTTCTCTGGAGATCTTCCAAACCTGCCTGGACGCCACCCTGTGCCCCGTGCTCTGGGTGTCCCTGCTTGAGCAGGGGGGTTGGACTAGGTGATCTCTAGAGGTCCCTTCCAACTTCAACCTCATTCTGTGAGATTTAAGGCAATAATAACCTTGTATAGGACAGAGAGTAAGATAATGTTTGTGGATGGAAAGGGAAAATTAAGGGTGCAACCTGGTTGCAAAAGTTCCTGTTTCACATAATTTCTGTAACAGTTAAAAAAAAAAATAATTTAAGTTGATTTCCATGTTTTTAGTAATAGTTTGAAGGTGTTAGTAAAGATTTGGTATTGGCTGTTTACTAGTAAGAACCAAGCTTTGTGATAAACTTAGCGTTTCATTTAGCAGTTTAAAACAAGCAGTGAATTGGAATTGGGCATTTGAAAATATACTATGTCTCAAGGCAGCAGAAAATGGTCCTGCTCTTTTCATTGAAGTTTGGAGGAACCCTGGAATCTTCAGCATTAGGGGAAAAACATATGAAACCATATGACCATTAGGCCATACAAAGATTCTGGCAGAGTAAGGCCCAGGGGACTTTCATTGATGAGACCAGAGGGCTCACAGTACTATAGCTCTCACCTGTCTTACATCCACTTCTGCCTTCACCTCTGCATCTCTTTATTTTAAGAGAACAAAATAGTTTGTCTTTTACAATTTCTCCTAAATTATCTTTGTTTCTACTGAGGGATGTGTGTGTAGTCTCCCGTTCCCATGCATCTATACAAGTCTCATGTGATTAATTATAAACATTAAGTAAATTAGATGTTGGAGGAGGAATTTGCAGTCAGTAGAAGTAATAGGGAATAATTTAGGTAACAATAGTTTCTGTAATATTGAAAGTAGAAAACCAAAATCATTGCATTTTATTAGAATAAAAAGTGGCAAATGATGGTGCTGTGGCAAAATGACTGAAAATTATGCCCCAAAAATTTGATGCTTCAAAAAAAAAATGTATTAATCACAGGAAGATTTACAGTCTTAGGATCTGGAATGGTCCAGACTGGTGATGTATCTGGGGTAAGGAACATCACTGTTTTCAGACATCTGGTTTTAGAAAAACAGCATAAAAACTGTCTCTTATGGAAAAACATAATAAGAAAGCAAAGAGAAATATGAAAAAGATCTGTTACATCTTTTATAAAATGAATAAGGGGATAATATGCTAAAGGACTGAATTAAACAGAACTACTTTAAAAAAAAAAAAAGGAAAAATTCAGAGGATAAAGAAGCTGTTTCACTGCAAAATGGCTGGTAATTGAAATTTGGACAATATGATTAGTGTCACACGTACGGTAAGACATTACTGAAGCAGAAAATCTTGCTAGTAGATTTTCCCTTCCCCCTCTCTCTCGCCTCATTCCCTCTCCGAAAAGATGAGACTTCAGTCTTGAAAACTTGCAGTAGTTTTCTCCCATCAATCTCTTCCTAACAAAGGAAAGGGGTCTGTCTTTACTCATGCTTTGCAGTTGCTGACAAATCTCATTTCTCATCCTTTTTCAGGATGCCTGTCAGTCACTGGAGATAGTCTGTTAGCGCATCCGGAGCCGCTTAGCCGAGGCTGCCTGTGCTCCTCGCGTCGCTGGCCCTACAAGGGGGCCATTGTGAAGCCTCCCGTGCTCACGGTTGATTGGAATTTTACACATCGAGCAGGAGCTCCATGCTAGACTGCATATGAAGAAGATGTCACATGTTCTTTCAGAATAGTAACGCAGCCACTAATGATCTGCAAGAAATTAGTCAGTTCAAATTAAAGTTAAATTGCATGTAAGAATAATTCCTTTAAGAAATTCAACACTTGTGACATGCTAGTTCGTTATCCTAGATGAGTCTAATAAAAGAATAATGCACATACTTCAGATATTCTTTTGTGCTTGAAATTCACTGCAGCCTTCTGTTGGCTGGCATTTGGACACCTACCTTAGTTCTCTTTCTCTCTTTAAGCTTCATCAGTAGAAGCTTCTGCTTTAGGGGTTGACAAATAATGTTCTTTTAGAGAGCTGCATGTTAAATTGCTCACTTCAAGAATAGCTGCTGCTGAATGGGACCGAGGCCTCTTTGCTTGTGTATTAAAAAAAAAAAAAAAAAAAAAAAAAAAGGCAGATGGCTTTATTTTCTTTAGAAACAACAGAAGATGGCCATTTGGAAGAACTGTTCTTGAACAGTTTCCCTGAAGAATGTTCTAACGCAGCAGCTTTAGCAGCTAAACATTTACTGATTAAAAATTAATGGTAAAAAGTATATTGTACTCTAATGTGTTTTTGTTTATACTAACACTTCTGCTCAATGGAGGCTAAGGATGAAGATAAGTTAACATATGTATATGAGGAAAAAAAATAGCCAAAGGAGGTAGATAAAGAAAATTAAGAGACAATATGTCTCTTATGACAATAAGCAGAAGAAGGTGAGATGCTAGAAAGTAAATTAGCAAATTTGCATGCATAAGGGAAGAGAACTGTAGAGGATAACACTTGAGGACTAATTGTAGACTCTTTCCAAGCATTTGGGATAGAACTGGGGCTAAATCAGCTGCTCTGAAAATGAGTGGGCAGGAGAGGCAAGTGAGTGTGTCCTGTGACTAAGGTCACATGCTATACCTGGAAGTATTAACTTCCAGGGGAGAAAGAAGGGCTGTTTTAGCCCTCTTTCATGCCACTTCATGTGAGAATTTCTTACTTTGCTTTAAGTGAGAATTGTCATATATACATGAAGAAAACATCCATAATTTGTTAAGATTTAGTTTGCTTTCTTTTTTTTTTTTTTTTTTTTTTCCTAAGATAATGTGTGCCCATCATAAACCTTTGGCCACTATCAATAGTTTAGGATTCAGCTGCCTAAACTTTGTGGAAGCAACATCATATTTATAGACTTGGTATCCCCATAATGTATTTGATCTGAAACTGTTGAAAGTGTCTCCCTTTTAACACAGCTTTTATCAAGGAGAGAAGTAATTAGAATGTGCAGTGTCAACATTTTTTTTTTTTAAGTAGTATAAAGACAAATGTTACAGGACAGGTGTTTCTTACTGAATAAAAAATGTTTAAAATAAGGTCATGCTAGAACTATTTTTTGAGAAGTTGGAATATTGATAGGCCAATTGCTGAGGTGCAAAACTGTGCTGATTTGTTTCAAAGGTATTGTAGTGCTATATTAATCATTAATGAACACCAGGACTTGTCTTTGACTGACAGATTATTTCTGATTAGTCAAAGAAGGTGGTGAAGTAATAATGTTACTGTGAATTTTGAACTTTATTTTCACTTTAAATATAATTTGAAAAATGAGCTCAAACCCCACTGGTACTTGTTGAAAAAGATTGGACGTTATTTAAATGTTTGTAGCTGTGATCTTTGTTTAAAAAAAAAAAAATTTTAATTTGTAGTATAACTATTTATGTCCATGAAGCAGCTAATCTTCTCTAAATGTATAAAAAAAATTGAACCCAATGCCACAAGTATCCTTTACCCCTGAGAAATAACAATATTAATAGACAAATGTTTGATATTAGGTTCAGGAGAAAGATGATCAATTAATTTATATTTCAAATGATGCCTCTTTTTACAAGCCTCAAATAAGCTTGATTTTTGCAAAAGTCTAAAATTTTCTTATTTGCTATAAGGTCATATAAGGTATCGTTAAGGTCACTCTGTCTTATAATGCAGATGGGTCCTCAGGGTTCATTGCAATCTCATAATATCCCAGTACATTTCCTGTATTTGTAATTTTCACATATTCTGATGAAGAATAATACTAAGGGTATGGGATAGAATTAGACTTCTCTATATGTATTGCCTACTAAAATATATTTTCCTTACTAAACTGCACAGTACATTGCTATTTCTATATTGAAATATCTAAAATCTATACGTGGCATATCTGTTGTGTTCTCTGATTTGCTAAACTTTGCTAAAAAATTGCTAAACTACTCCAGTGTTGTTAAGAAGTGAGAAAAAGCTATGGTTTTGTAGCCCGCAAATCAAAGTGGATGACTGACTAATTTAGAACCTACTTCTATTATTCCTCCCCACAGGAGTTTTTCTTGCCCGCATGCTTTTCCTTTTAATGATTTTCAGTTCTATGGCATCTTACTGAGTTTGTTTGTAGATGCACAATTGTGAGAGAAGTCTAGTTTCCCTAGTTTTGAGAATTTAGACTTAATTTCAAAATACCCAGGGAAACTCCAGTGCACTCCCTCATTTATAGAAGGATTTACATATTTTGTGTTGTTGTTAATTTGATCATACTACTCTGCTCCTGAATGGATTTTCTAAAAACATCAGAATAGCTGAAAAATATCAAAAGGAAAAGTAATCTATTTTTACTTTTGTTTCCCATGGAATTTCAAGGCACCCTTCCCCATTTCTCCTGAAAATATAATGTTTAGAAATCATTCCCAGAGAGAGAGAGAGAGAGAGAGAGAGAAACTCCTATAAGTTGTAAGTCAAAATTTGTAGCTGTTGATTTGTTTGTATCAGGAATAAAATTAGCTAATACCATTAGTAAATGCTGGCAGTTATGACTTTCATAAGAGAGACAATTTCTCTTGTCATTCTAAGTAATTTTGGTTCCTGCTATATTTCTAATAGGGGATGGAGGAAAGGGGGTAATTTTTTTCACCCTTGAGCATCTGCCATATCTCTGTTGTAGAGCTAAAGCTGCTAACTTTGTGCAGAATCTCCTTAAAATATTAAAACCCTTGCTTTGCCTATGTCTATCTTGTTTTAATGTAACAATGCATTTGATTTCTCACAAACAAAGCATAAGTCTCTTCTGCCTGCTTTTTTTATTCATCTTTTTTTCCCCTTAAAACCCCACCACATTCATTAGTCTTCATTCCTGTTTGAGGGGAAAAAAAAAAAACCTTCAGTGTTTTTTTTCCAATTTGCATGGCTAAAAGCTCAAAGCAAAAATTTCAAAATCTTTCTTAAGAATTTGTAAGAACCTTTCTCTAAGTGGTACCTTAGCATTTCTCCACATTGTATGAGTATTACTGAGTTTACTCAAGTTCCCTGTATGTATTGGTGCCATGTTCTTCTAGTATATAGATGGTCAGATTTAATAAATCAGCCTGTCTGACTTCTGCCCAGAGAGAATCAGTAATGCTTTAAATTCAATATTTCATGTTTTTGTAGACTTCTGCAGCATAAGCCATTTTTATAAAGTTTGTTACCAAATATGGATTATGGTTCATTGAATATATGATTAGCAGGTTACAAATTGTTGAGGTTGCATGGGATCATATTTATTGCAATATTGCAATATTGCATAAATATTGCATATTTATTCATCTTTTTTTAGATATCACATCACTAATTACAATGAAAATTCCTGGCCTTGAATATACTTGCCTCACTTTCTAATGAGATGCTTCTGCCTCTGTTTTTCAAAACCTGAAAAAGCAAGAGATGCGTATACTAAGAGCAGTTCAAAACCAGTGTAATGAGCTTAGAGGGGAAAAAGAAATATTTTTTGCAAAAGAGTTATGTGCTCCTGTATTTTCTCCCAAATACAAGATGGTTCAGAAAGTTTAAACCCTGCTACAGACCACGCTTTGCTGTTGGACACTGCCCAAGAGGGAATACATGGCCAGGTGGACTTGTGCTCTGGCAGAATTTGCTCTGGTTGTATGCATGGTTTGAGGGCTGATACTCAGTGCAAATGAAAGCAGGATGATCTTCTCATATCATGCTCGCTTTCCTCAAACTCTTCAACTGTATATAGTTATATGAGTGTAAAGGTAGCATAGAGCAGGATGAGCAATAAAGCTATATTGTACTAATGTTAAGGTATAGGGAAGACTGTCCTTGGTGTTAGGCCAACAGGGCTTTCAAGACTGACCATGTATTAATAGTTTAGTGTTATGCAAAGTGCAGGTACTGTCCAAGTGGTAACGCACATGTATACATTAAGTAGTCAAAGGCAATCTGAAATTCAAGAGGAGGTGGAATCCAATCTGCCTCATTTAGAGAAATAGATTCCTTCTTAAAGCAGGAAGGAGATTGGCCTTTAACCAAACTGGGGCAGGACAGAAGTCGGCAGCCTCTTGTCCTCATGCTGTTATCACAGTTTGTTGTTCATATTGCTCAGCGTGGAAGCATGGGAAAGCATTCAGCCTTGGTGACTGGAGACTCCTCTATGCAGCTCACACTTGGTGGGATTATTAAGACTGAACCAGGTGGAAGTAGGAAAAATTTTTTTGACCATGAACAAAAATTTGATGTGCAAAAAAAGGCTTACAGCTCCAGAGAAGCCTGGGATTTCTTCAGGCCAAATAGGTTTTCAGCCACCATTAACAGCTTATCTCCAAATGATCTTTGCTGGTTCATGAGACGTGGGAGCTGCTGAACCACTTGCAGCAAAGTGGAAGTTGCTGAACTACTCGTGTGGCAAAGGACTACTGTTGCAGTAAGAAATGTTTAGTGGCAGATTAGCAAACTGAATTTTGGAGAGACCAGGGAACAACTTAGACCTGTGTAGCCTGGTGTTCCTTCTCTTAACGTCAGTGCAATTATAAATTAGATTGAAGGACTCTTGAAATGTAGGTTAGAGCCTGATTGAAATATAGGTTAGAGCTTTTATTCATATATCAGACATAAGCATTACGCCTAGAAATACTTATGCTGTTATAAACAAAGTTAACAGTAATTTGGTTCCACTTCAATGCTGATGTTATGCCTCACTGGGGTACCTTGTTTTTGCTCATTTAGCATCCTTTTCTCTGAGAGGGCTTCGCATCACCTTGGTGTTTCTTTTCTTTTTTTTTTTTTTCACCTTTCAAAGCTGTATTTTGCTCACTTTCCCCAAATTTACTGTTGCTATGATGATAAGCTAATCTTCAAATATTAGATATGAAATATTAACTTTCCCTGAATTAGAATGTATGAATTTTAAAGTTCAAAAGTAGTAAAATATTCCTGTTTATTTTAATCCTTTATGGAAAGGATCTTAACATATTGCAAGGATGATGAAATTGTTCTAAAAATATTATATTGCTTGTAATCTGTATTTTATTTCTTTTAGATTATATTAGTTGTGCATTAAGTTGTAACTCCACTTGCACTATAGTTAGTATTTATTTATTTCAGACTTTAACTTTTCAAAGTTAATTAGTTTCTCATTTCTAAAAGTAATTGTTTTCCCATAATTTATTGTAAAAGCAGTCAGTTTGTAGTACAAAAATATTTTAAATTAAGATTACACTTCTTTTCCTAATGGAGAGATTAAAAGTGTACATTATAACACACTTAAACGTAAAGCTTCAGTCCTCAGGACAATTTTTTGGCGACTCCACAGACATTTTTCTTCCTGTAATTTTTTCTATGGCTTCTTAAACTAATACTTAATTAAAAGATAAAATTTGCCTATAGGTTTCAGTAATTGCAAAGAATTGCTGCAGTGTGACTAAAGACTTTTGCAAAGTAGTTTAAAACAAATGCACAGCAGACAGAAGATAGTTACAAGAAACACTGGGGCATAAACAACTCTAATTCCCCTCGTTGCAGAGATTTCAAATGCTATAGTAGCTGAATTGTATTGATTCTGAAAAATAGTAGCAAGTTCATCAATAGATTTTAGAGTACTTTGAAAATATAGTGATTCTCTTAGATTCAAAAATAAAACCATTTTTGTAATAATCAGTTTTCTAAAACAACAACAAAAAAACTTGTATTGATTCACATTAGCATAACTTTGCCCTGCTGCAGATGACAGCAGCCTTTTCTTTTGAACAATTCCCTGAGCATTAAGGAGTCACAATGTTGTTCTGTTTTGTTCATCCTGCTTGCTTTTCGTTACAGTGTGAATAGCAATGATTGGGGTCACCGTAGGAATTATTGTTTCTAATCCAACAGGCCAAGACAACAATATGGGTGTCTGGATGAGAGACACTAAATAATTAACTGCCTGCAAGCGAAGTGCATAATAAATCCTCATTGTTGTGACAGAGGAGTGATAGTCACAAAGGACATATTTGTGACGGTAGAGAAGATCTTGTTAAAAATCAGAGTATAATAATTCAGGAATATATAGAATTTTTAAAAATTTTATTTTTCAGGAAGAGATATTTTTCATATAGGGCTTGGTATAGTTTTTTTTTTTTTAAGAGTTTTGTACTTTTCTGAAAACCTTCCTTAATGTTATGTATTCTTTATAGTTTAAAATTCTCAAAGATGCCCGATACATTCTTACAGAAGCTTCGTAAGACTTCTATTGGCTTTTCCTTAGGCTCCTGGGATGTACAAACTGCCATCGACATCAATATGTTAGTATGTAATCCCTGCATAGCTTTGTATCACAGTGTCAGAACTGCTTGGGAGTTGGATTTTTCTTCCAGTATGGCTTTAACTGCCCTTTTTCTACTGGTTAATGACATCTATTGATACAAGTATTCTAATCGAAAATACACTAGAGGTTTGTATGGCCTTTACTGTTCTTGGTAAAGTGGTACAGTTTTGTATATTATGGATGTCCGTTATCTAAAAAATTTTATTGTGAAAGCCCTTAATCGGCTGTGCATATTTTGAAGAAAAATTATGCTAATATTTCCTGAATAGTTGGTCAGGACGTGCTTCATTGAGATTGTGTAAAGCTGCAGTTCCAAATGTAGGAAAAATCAGATAATATTTTAATCCAAATGCTTCCAAATTAAAGCCAAGTCTCAATGATAGGATACTCTTATGGAGTGGAAGGGAGTATATATTTCTATTTAATGATAATACCCTACAGTACACCGCTATATATCAGCGGTCAGTTCTGCATTCCCAGGTTTGAAGCGCAGTGCCAGTGCAACTAGCAACAGTTTTGTATGTAGTCAAAAGATATCTCAGCTTGTGTCCACCATGGGTAATCTATACCTGCTCAAGTTACCTTTTAAAACTGATTCTACACAGCTCTCACCTTGAATTCCTTTAGTAATAAGTAACTGATTGTTTTTTGATTTCTGTTTATACTTTTTGGTATCACTCTGTGCATGTATCTTGTATCTTCTCCTCTGTCATCTTCAGATTGTGCTTTTGGGGCCCCTGTTACAATCTCTTCAACAGTGTTCAGGCTGTAGCTTTCTGCTGATAATAACAGAATTACTGTTTATTAGCACAATCCCGTCATGGATCTAGCCTTGTTACTGGGATTATTGATTAGCTCACTTCATAGAAATAAAGATCTTTTAGAAGAACATACACTGAAGTATAGATACATACTATAGGTGTTACGCTTTGGCAATTACTTGATAAAATTTTTCAGTTCAGTTTTATGATATTGTCACATTTTGTTACAAGGGTTGTTTTACAGGAAATGAGAACTGTAGTTTTTCAGCTTTTATGGACTTTTATCTTTAAATTAGTACAAAATTTCACTATTTATTAGGCTATGACAGGCTTTCTCCCTTGGATTTCACAGGAATATAATGCTTCTAACTTTCCAGATGTATCTAATCAGTGCTACCCAATTTCCTTGAGTGCCTAACTGCAAATTGGTCCTGTGAAACACTCCTTATCACAGAGAACTGCCTAAAATACACTGTATAAGAAGATGCAAAGCTGGCTTCAGGTTCTGTTTCAGACCTGACTGCTGTGAGTATTGGAAAAGTGATCTACAGAATTGTGTTTCAGGGCGGCTAAGAGCGAGCGTGCAGAAGGAGGGAAGCAAGATGGTCTTTTGTTTGCTTGCTTTGACTGCCTGTTGGTGTTTACTGTTTCACGGTAAGAACAAGCACACACACACACGCTCCCACACGAGCTTTATGCTCCAACTCTAGATGCCAAGGTCAGTTGCTCGTACAATACAGAGCTGCATGCCTGGGAGGCAGCTGTGTCCTCAGCCTGGGATTTAACAGAATTGAGGATTTGACTTAGCAATATAAATGAACAAGGGAATAGACTTCAGGGAGATCTTCATGTTGACGCCAATCATTGATATAGATTTGGGTTTTAGCCCATTTTCCTGTATTTTTAGGGCATTCCTTCTCCTTAATGTATTTAGCCTTCTGAATTGTCTGGGAACAGTAGCCATTAATGAGTGAGTCCAGTTGTGCACACCACATTAAACCTTATTTATGACTCACTACAAGCGATCTATTCTTCCCTGTTCTGGGCTATTGCTGGGAATGACATTCTGCTGAGAGAAAAATTACTTTTCCGCTCAGAAGAAAACAGTTTTTCAAAGCACATTCAGACTTTAGTTCTATGCAAATGAAATTCTTGAGAGGCTCTATGAGTGTCCCAGATTTGAGAGAGTAAATGTATATATCTTGCTGCTTCTGCTTCATGCTCTCAGAGTATAAGCTTACATGAGCCCCACAGCCTAAGATAGGTTATCTTCATTTCTGGTGATTTTTGTCACACTAACTGGGGAGGAACCTTAAAATGAATCACTATTTCTTTTCCTGTAGGTACGCAGAGAGACAAAGGCCTTGCTGACTGAGACTTTTTGTAGGCTAAAACAGCAGATAGAACCTTTTAGTTAATTTGTAGCTTTGTGGTGAAGTTTCATATTGTTATTAACTTGTATAACTCTTATTACTGGGCCCATTTTCAGTGTGATTAGGAAAGTAAAAGAAAAAAAAATTGACTTTATTTTTTTATAAATGGCTATTTTATTGACTTTCCAACTCTATTTGGATACGAAAAAATAAAGCAAAAAAAGAGCCCGCCTACCTCTCCTCACACCCTTCTGTTTGCCTGTCAAGAAAGGTTCTGTGGTAAAGGCTGTAAGAATAGTGAGATCAGGCTACAGTTCAATAGTGGCTTAGAGAAAGGACACTTATGCTTCTTTTTACTGTTGTGTAAAAGTGAAACTTTACGTTTTGCAAAGCTCTTTAAGGTTTTAAATAAGAGTTCAGTTCCTGAGATGCATCAGGCTTTTGTAATTTCTTCATTCAACTGCTGCATGTTTTCATTTTCCTAACAGCTTTCCTCAGTCTAAAGCAGACAGAAAACAAACAGCAGTCTTCAAAACTGTACTTTCATATACTGCAAAGGCATCCATCTAGGTATCTTACCTTAATATAAGCCATAATATATAAGCCAGTACTCTTTCTTGTACTTCATTAGACTTGCACACTCAGTTCTTAGATGCTAACCTATTTGCATAGGAACCATACTCTGATCTTTGATTATTAGCTAGTATAAGGGTATATGGCCTAGGTTAGGGTGCTGCTGCCATAAACTAAACATTTCAGTCCATCTTTTAAAAGTTCCTCTTTGAACATGTTTCTCTGAACTGTGATTACTAACTTTGTGAACTGCTGACAGGATTCAGTCGACGAGCTATCCTGGTCATTCAGTTCCAGCAAAATTGGCTTTCTTTCCCTTCTTTCTGTGATCCAATAATTGACTAAAACTGAGGAAATGGCCTTTCTTTTTCTGTCTCATAGTTATATATTATATCAATACTTTCAGTATGTTTAATTGGTAACATATTTTCTTTCTAAAGGAGTAAGCTCTATCTTTTTCAGGTATAGAAAGAGACCAAAGAACATAGATTCTTGTCACTGGGGATGCTTTATTTCTCACTCCCCACTCTCTTTCTTCTCTCTCCCTGCCCCCCACCTCTTTTCTTTGATTTATTTTTTCTGTTGGTTTAAAAAAAAATCTTAGACTTGTGTCTAGTAACTCTGTGCTCTAGTAACATTAAATATGTTCTCTTTTACACCTACTCTTGTCCAATAATGTCAACATAACGTGTAAACGATGTATCAAAATACAGCATTTCTGTGTGTTGGCTGTTTCATTGTACACAAGTGATGAAATAAAATGACAAAAAAAAAAGTTAAAAGTGTTTGTACTGATTTTCATATTCATCTGTAACTACTTTTTCTACATTGGTCTTTTTTTTTCTGAAATTCAGTATTATATAATCATGAGGCTTGCCAATTCATATGATATATTTAATGCTTTGTACCACTGATTATATCTGTAAGGTCTGTAACAGTAGAAAGACCACCAAGAGCAAGAGGCTGTTAAAAGGCTTAACTAAACTTAATGCCTAATTTTTATCAATATGTTAGAGAGAACTGTTGAAAAGGAGTCCTTATTTAGAATCAAGCAATAGTTTAGTTACATTATGAATAACTCCAAGGCTTAACAAAAGTTTACCATCTAACAGGTGCAGTTGTATAATGACAATTGAATTTTACAGAATCACAGAATCCCAGAATGGTTGAGGTTGGAAGGGACCTCTAGAGATCATCTAGTCCAACCCCCCTGCACACGCAGGGTCACCTACAGCAGGTGGCTCAGGGCTGCGTCCAAGCGGGTTGGGAAGATCTCCAGAGCAGGAGACTGCACAGCCTCTCTGGGCAGCCTGTGCCGGGGCTCTGTCACCCTCACAGGAAAGTTCTTCCTCATATTTTTTTCTTCCTCCTATTATATGAGTTCTTCCTCATAATTTCAGAAAAAAATAGTATATATCTATGTAGATTACTAATATTTATTTTTCTATTTTTTTCTAACTTTACTGATTGTGGAACTACCTAGTTCACAGTAAAAGTATTTTTCTTCTGGTACTGCCTATGTAGTCTTGACAACAACGAGCACATATAAAAATAGCTGTTCCAATGTTAATATTCACAAAGAACATTGAAAGAATATCTCCATCTTTGGCTGATTACAGATTTTAAATTGTAGAATATGTCTCCATAGATTTCAATTCAGGTGTGTGCTTTATTTTTAGAAGTCCTTAGCTTCTTTAACAGTTTTATTTTTCCTCACTAAAATGTTACAAATTGTATAAAGTAGGTCTTATTTCAGTATAACTTGGTGTACTTTTTAAAATATATGCAGCACTTTTCTTAAACTGAGACCAATAATTTTAACTGCTCCCTTGTATTATGTAGTAAATACATTGCCTGTTAGCAGACCTGTGGTTTTGCGTCCAGCCCCTTATTGTGTTGCCACATCTGTTCTTACTTGTTTTGTAAGGATTATGCTGTAGTGCCTCTCTCATCTTTCTTATTTCTTGATTTCTTCTGTTTTTCACTAAGGTAAAACACTATGCTGTTTGCTATCTGCATGGTAATGAGAGTTAGACCAGAACATTGGTCTTTGCCTAGGCATGAGAGTCTACCTTTTGTGAGGAGCATATCAAAATCCATTCCTACACAAGCACTTATCATTAAAAACACCAGCAACAAAAGTTAATATCTGTTTCTTAGACAATATGTTATTGTTATTGCATGTTTTGTCCAACTAGACTACTGCACCCTCTTTTTTAACCTGTAGGACTTCAAATACCATCAAAATTTTCACCTCTAGTAACTGTTGTCATTCTAACTGGTGATTTGTCTCCAATTGTTTTGGCTTATTCTTCGACCAAGAAGAATCAGTAATTATGTGACTAATGCTTCTAAAAAATGATAGATGTCTTCAGAACTTTGGAAGGAAGGTATTGGCACCTTGCACAAAGAAACAAAGCTATGACTCATCTTTTCTGAAAGACATACTTCTTATCAGGTCATGAGAAGGCCCTTTCTTCCTTAACTAGAAGATACATTACTTGCTATGCCCCACTGTGATGATTGTTGTCAGGACACACTTAGAAATGTCAAATGCTATCTTGCCTCTGAAATTTCTTTCTATGGTTTGGTAGGGTTTCATTTATATACTGTTGTGCATTTTTATGGTTTGGTAGGGTTTCATTTATATACTGTTGTGCATTTTGCATTTT
>VZSV01000028.1:4145359-4173967 GCA_013398735.1 Nothocercus julius | reverse complement strand
CTGCTTGCCTTTCATAGGAAGTAGAGGTTGGTATATATCTTCTGTCTCTCACATTCCTGTGTTTTTCATGTATACATTGATTGCATACGTTGTACTAAATGTAGGTTGTTTCTCCCTCTCCAGGACGATTATTTTCGTACATGGAGTCCGGGTAAACCGTTTGATCAAGGTAAGATTATTCTATTAGTTCTTTTTTTAATGGAATAGGATGCCTGCTGTTTTAAAATAACAAGTTTAGAAAACTGAATTTGTTCGATCCCTCTTCCCTCTTCAAATAATTGACTTACAGAGGACCAGAAAGTCAGTTATAGCTTAAACATTATTTTATATATGTGATTTTTGCAACCTTTTATTCATTGGTGACAGAGATGGGCAGTTGTCTACAGTTTCCGCCGTAGGCAAGTGTGTGGGCCTTGGGAGATTTTATTTTGTTTTGTATATATTAAGACAAGCTAAGCACCTTCATATTTTCAGTAAAACCTTTGAAGAAAAAAAGACATGATGTTTGTTTTTGCATTTAAAAATAAGTCATTAAAATGTTGAAAGTTCTCTTTATTGGGCTGATAAACCAAGCTCTAGAAGAAGTTTTGAAAGTACCATTTTCAAGTAGAACTTCTTGAGGAAAAGTGCAGAGTTGTGAGAATGATGCAGCACCATATGCTCTGTTATTGGACATTAAGTTTTTGTCTTTTGACCTTACGGGGAGATTATATCAAGAAAATATAAACAACTGAATAATCAGGCAGATATAATATGGAAAGTGATTCTGATATGCAGTAGCAGACATTGTAAAGTAACTGCAAAGTGATCTTATGTGGTTTTAGGGCTTCAGAATGTACTTCACCCATTTTTAATCAAATTCTAGTAGAAGTGATTGTACTATTTTTCAGCTATTAAATATCTTACTAAAAAAAATCTTGAAGCTCAGTTTACACAGAGCAACATGCAAAAGGAAGCTGAATTTTGTCTGTGAATAAGTAAGGGAAGGTGTCGTTACTAGTCACAGTCTTTGCTTGTCAGATTTAAATTGGAATGACAATACTTTTCTATGGAGGTTGTCTTAGCTAATACCACTATAGTGTGGGAAGAATGAAAAACAAATTGCTGTTGGACTGTTGACCCTTAATGTTGTTTCTTTCGAGATTTGGTTGGAGGTTTCAACATGGAGCTATTGGAGTTGCTAAAAAAGAAGCTTGACATTTGGCTTGCTGTCATGAAATGTTTTATTTTTAACAAATACTGATAAAGTGAACCGAAGTGATTTGTTCAGAAATATCTATTTTACCATCTGGTAAATTATAACGACATTTCTCAGAGATGGACTTTCCACTATGCTCTGTACATTTGGCCTTTTAATTCAGCTTTACTGCAGTATGCCTATGAAAGGAAACACTTATTTCTTAAACGGATGCACCTTGCTTGCATTCTTCATCTTGGTGTGAGAAGGAAGGAGAGGGTTTATGAACATTAAAAAGGTTTATGCTTCTTTTTATTATTATTTTTTATTTTTTCCCTTTGGCTTTTGATAGAGGCAGGTGATATGTATTCGGTATATCTTATCCCGAAGACAAGGAGTTGAATGTGCTATGAGTTTTGTTCTCCTATATAGGTTTTTGTTTGGCTCTGTTATCACATACCTATTGAGAAGTTTTGCTTCTTTTTTTTCCAGCTAGCTATCAGTTTTGCAGAAAATGCATTAAAATAGTATTTGCCCACAAGATATAATGAGTTTTACAAACTTCGGTTTGTTCAATTACTTTGTGGAGTTCTTTGGTTGCACTGATACTAATGAATATGTTTCTGAATTTACATATATGCCAACTATGAGAACATATTAAGGTTGTCTGGCTTATCTTGTTTGCAGACTGCATGTGTACTGCATGGTGAATATTTAAGAAGCAATGCCTACAGAGCTCAGCTTTCTATTATCATCTGCTTGTAAATTGAAAATTAACGTTGAGGAATGAAATGCGTCTGACTAAGGAATGTAAATGACTTGCCTCCAGTAGTTCTTTTATCCGCATTTTACTGTGTGGTTTATAAAACAAATGTTAGCTGGGTACACCTTCTAATAATAAGTAGTACTCCGAAGTTTTATTTGTTTAATATATAAGCAATTTGGTCTTAATTTGTCTCTCTGTTATATAGAGATTATGAGGTATTTTTGTCTATCGGTAAAGGCAGCTTTTCAGTTTTCCCATAGTAACTCCACTTTAGTCTTTGTTAGTAACTATTCTCAGCAATAAATGCCTGAATTTAACAATGGTACTGAATTAAGTTATATGTCAAAATATCACCTGTTTTTTCCCCCAAGAATTAAGAGTTTCCTAGACTCTGGCCCTACAGATATTCTGTAATAATTAGATACTTGTATAGTTTTTTTTTTTTTTTTTTTTTTTTTTTTTTTTTTTTTTTTACTGAGCAGGTCCAGGAAAACACAAAAAGTTAATAAGAAGGTTTCCCAGAAAAGGCTTCGGTCTCTGTATTTTAGGAGTGGGCTTCTCTTTTGTTTTTTATAGGAAATGACTACTTGAAGCCTAGCTAAATATTTGTGATAATAAAATAAAATTATAAAAAATACCACACGTTTGTTTGTGCATTACAGTCTTTCTGCTCAGATGGGGCAAGCCATCATGTGTTACCCTTCTCAGGAGCGCCATTCACACTCTCGCAGTGTGACAACCTTGCAAATGTCTGTTCTCTGGAAGTGCATGTAGTCCGCACGATCGTCATGGGGGAAATCAGATCTCTTAGAGATCCGTATGCTTATCAGTAAAATAGATGCAGTAATGACAATCTCCGCACAATATTTCTTGTATCGTTTAACCAGAAGAGGAAAAGCGAGAGGAGGTTGGCACTACGGCCTCGTTCCACATGTGCGTTCTGACAGGCCACCCAAGCGTGGACAAACAGCACGCTCGCACTCCAGTTGGGTTCCGCTTCGCTGCTAAGTTTAGAGCGTTATGTAAAATAAAATTTAACTCTTAATCAACTTTTCCACCCAAGTAGCCATGCATATAGACTCTCTGTTTGCTTCATGTTCTTTCTCATGTGTCAGTGGGAAGTGATGACGAATCTTTGAGGGATTCCGCTTTCCTAATCTCCTGTTACTGCTATTCTGTTCTGTGCAGCATCCGCCTCTCTGCCAAGCGAGAGCACTCTGTTAATTGCACAAAACGGTGTTTTCAACGCTATAAACTACAGCGTTTCAGGGGATACTTTTATTCCACTTATATTATTGTGTCCTGCATAGGATTCATCGACAGTAAAAAGTTCGCTATCACAAAACTGTTTGTTGCCGTTTAAAAAACATCTGATCTTTGTCACTTTCAGTCTCTGATGTAGCTCTTTGGTGCACAAGTACCAACTTCTCAGTATCACCAGTGGCATGCAGATAGGTCCTCACTATTTGTATTTGCACTTATTCTTTTGTGTGTCTGTATTCTGCTGGAAATCAGGAACGTCCTGGGACCCTTTTGAAATTATTTTAAGCTAACAGCTATATTCATTTCCAGATGGTGTTTTTAAGGAAACAGTGCCTCCAATATATTCTTGTCTTTGTAGAGTTTACATATTTATTATTCTCCTAAGATTTCAGTGACTATTAAAATCTTTGCCAAGATCTTTATATATTTACTGTATATGTGCTAGTGTCTTTGAATTTTTTTTTCAAAATATGTCTTTATTCTGAACCCAAATCCAAATGCTAATATGCTGTTGTAAAATTTGGAAAGTCTGTGACTCAAGCTATCAATAGTGATGGTCATCTGATAGTGTTTTAATAGTTTCTTAACTCACTCTTTTATGATTTGGCATATTTTGAAAGGCATTCTTACGTTAGTATGATTTAATGTGTCAAAATTTCACATATAGAGAGACCTGTGTAATTCTGCTGATATTAATAGGGGTGGTTATAAGGAAACATCCAAACAGGCCTTAGTCTGAGAACATGTAGGGCTCTGAGTTCCTCTGAGAACTGTGCTGCAAAATGTTATTGGAGGAAACCGAAAATATTATGAGCTGCGTTTCAATTTGGCAGTGCCATTCCTTGAAGCAAACAGAGGTTTTTGTTCAAAGAGTAGCTATCTATCTATATCCTATCTTTTTTGAACACACCCACACGTACTCATAATGTAACATTGTCTTTAGCAGTATGTGACAAGTGTTTTTCTAATAAATTTGATTATTCGAATAAACCTGTTTAGTCACTGCTTGAAGGAAGGTTTTGGTCTTTCAACAATTTGAGAAAGAAGCGATTTGGATTTTTTGTGTCTTTGGACTATTCCAAGTTGAATATTTTAGTAGGTTTAATGTAGTTTTAAAAAGCACTTGCTTTTATAGTGCATGGGTGTTAACAAATGAAGAGATGCTAGAGCTGAAATAGAGCTAAATTGTGTTATAATGATGTCCAGAATGTGGTAAGCTTTCTCAAGTTTAAAAAAAAAAAAAAAAAAAGTTGGCTATCACTTTTACTTCATGTACTATTTTTACAACAGATACAAAGATACATTTTACTTTTCATGCATTTTATTTTTAGAGTACAGACAGTAGTAGAGCATGGAGGGTGCAGCTTTTGAATAACACTGTATACACAAAGACACTGGAGTAATTTCTTAAAGCACAGAGGCTCTTTTCCTTTGCTCAATAGAAATACCTTGGAGGAACAGTGGAGTATTTTCATTTAATGGATAAAATATGAAATGACATTTCCATGGAAGATGAACACCCTGAAGGTATAGTAGGTTTGTAGATACATTTATAATGTTTCTTTTAGACCATTCCACTACATTATTTTTAGCTTTTATAGTAATAAGGTTATATTATGTATCTGTTTACAGGAGAAATACTTTAGATAACATTTTACTGCAGAAATAGATTTTTGAAGCATCTTGTTCTATGCCTGTTAGCTCTTTATGTTCCATTAACCTAGTTCTATAGTAATTTGGAGGACCAAGATAATGTAGTGTGTGCATACACATCTCTCTCTAGAATTTGTGAATATATTTTCATTCAGAAAACTGAAATCTTATAGGCCTGTGTTCAGTACAGTCTTTTGATTCCCTCATTTATAATTTGTAAAAAGCTGTAAGGGAGTTTAGTGAAGGTCCATTAGTTGAAGACTGTGAAAATAGACATGTAGATTTAACTTTGCTCTATTTGTATATGCGTTCATGGTCTAGCTTTTATGGCAAAAACTACTGATGTCTTAAAGCTAGAATTATATATTCTTCACTTCCAAAGTAATCTACAGTACATGGCAATTAAAATGTGTCATGTATCACTTTAAATATACTTTAGTCTGAATAGTAAATATACATGAAATATTTGTAACTGCTTCTCAACTCTGTTCTTTCTGAAATTCATAATATGATTCTTAAAAGTGTTTACTCCTTTTCACTATCTAAGACAACATTTTAATCTGATATACAGTTTCATGTATTTAGATAAGAAGGACTGATGAAAATTATCTAGAAAATACACCAAACCTGTTTTAAACAGTTTCTCACTGTTTTGAACTTTTTTCAGCCAGTCCCTGACTGGAAAGACTCAGAGAATTTTTTTTTTTTTTTTTACTTTTTCCCCCGCTTTGCTATCTGAGAAACAGTTTAATGGTGTCCTTTTCTTCTATATATGTTTTTCTTCTATATATGATGTTGTGCTTTGGTGGTTCTTTATTATTTTTCCCCTTTCTTTCATAAGTTTCTCTGCAGCAGTAACACTACTGAAGCACCTTCTCCCACGCAGTTCACAGTTTTGGCTCCTAACTCTGGTTCACTGGATAATAAACTTCTGTCCCTCTGGTCGTGGTTCTTGAATTGTGTCAGCTATTTAGTCCTGTTGAATCAGCAAATGGCTCCTAAATTCTTACGGCTCTTTTAAAGAAAGGCTGCGGAGAGCAGTTTTTCTGAGGCTCCACGCAATGTGCAATGCAAGATTTTTCTTGCTTTCAGTACCAATGCTGGTCTTAACCCCCCATTGCGGCTTCCCCTGTCATCCCTCTCTTCTGTCCTGATTGGAGGTCTGTAGAGCTGCCATGTATTGGATTGTCATAAAATAAATTTAAAAAGGTTATTTTTAATGTCAGCAGGATCATGGTTTCAGGTAACAGTTTCAGACCCACGAGCTGTTACACTGGCAGTGTGGAAGCGTGGCACAGGGTAACAGTGACAGGCTAGAGGCAGCGCGCAAGAGCTTCTTAAATTGGCAGTATACGGAGTAAAGGGTACATGGAACTGTACCCTTACGTTCCTGTCTACTGTGCTTTGATGTCCCAGCTGAAAGCCTGGAGGGACAGGTGCCACCAGCCCCTGAGGACTGTGTGCCCGGGTATGTCCTGGTGCGTGCCGGTACTGCTTCTCCCTTACCATTAATACCATCGCTCTGATACCGGTGATACTGAGGCCACATGAATTTAGTAAGAAAGTGTGTAAAATGGCTAACAGTCATCAAAAACGTGATACTAGAGATTATTTAATGCTCCGTGGTGAAATTTTGAAGAAGAGGGGTAAGAAAAAAAAGTAGCAAAATAAATCCAATTAAGAAGAAAACATAGCAGGGGGAAAAAAAAAAAAAAAAAGCTATGCTAATGAATAAAAGAATGACAGTTCTTTTAGAACATTTTATATGTTTATAGTTGTCTTTTTTGTCCTTCCATGTTTTTGACCCATTTTATTTAGATGAACTATATTTAAAGACCTGTTTTCTGCTTGTTTTCTATTTCTGCAATCTTGTTTATCCGTAGCTTACTTAAATATAACTCTTTACTAATTTTAATTTACAATATTATGAAGAACATAAATCCAAGGACAAAAGTGTTGCAGACTGTAAGTAATTAACGTGCAAAATTTCCATTAATGCACTCTGCGTTGTTGCTGTATTTTAGTACGGTAGAGTGCCTGAGTGGGAGCTGTAGGATTTCAGAACTGTGCCTGAAGATCTTACATAGCTAGTGGAAGTTGTGCTTGTTAATTACCATTCGTGAAACTGTGAGAACCCAAATAGACTTTTCATGTTAGAGCATGCATGACAGTAAGTAAAAACTATTTTATTTTATGGACCTTGAGTATGTGTGACTGGAGAATCAACAAGGCAAATTAAGGAACAAATCCAGAAGTTACTTTCTGTGATCTTGTTTTAGAACTGTCCATTAAATATTTTAAATTGCAATAGAAAAAAGGGAACACACACTTCAGTAGCATTTACTGTGCTTTTATATACTACATAATATGCAAATGTATTTAGGTTTCTGTTTTGCAGTATATGTGCCACTCATTAACGTTTAATTTTGCCTCAGAAGGAGAGAGGCTATTTATCTTCATCTAGTAAACCTATTTTACAAAGGAATCGCTGCCACTTCCTTCTACAGTCTTTTTAATATACTTTGCTGTTGCTTGTGTCAAGCTTACACTTTTATTTGTTGTGAGCTCTTCATCTGGAGAAAACATCGGTAAATGGAAATTCCTTGTGCTGTAAGTGAGTGTCTCATTTAAAATTCATCTGGATCTCATTTTAAATTATCAAGACATTCTCACAGTAAGAGTCATTTCCACGGCATAGGTTTTATGCTAACATCTCATTCAGAAAAGTTTGTTCATGGATGGAAACAACTAGATGGCCTTATATGTTGAAAGATACATTATAAGATGGATAAATACAATTTTCTAAATAGGAAAAATACTTTTTACAGCTTTGGAAATAATCTACATGTCAGATAAAACATGAATATTGTTACTGTTTCAGGCAAACAAGAATCTTCCCTGGGAGAGAACTTTATATGGTGAATTTTTAATGGAGTAGGTCCAGTCTCTTTACATTCATAATTTTTTTTTTTTTTTCTAATTGCAACTTACATCTACTTAGAAATTTTACAGTTACTTTTAGGGTTGTTAGCTTGCAACAATATTTCATAAAATCCTTATCAGTATATAACTAAGGCATTTGAGGCTTTCCTTTAACTGCAGTATTTTAAGCTCCCTGGATCTTTCCTAGGCCCCTTGTCTGAGCCAGGATTTAAACAGTGCTGTGATTTTATCTTCTGTGAATGCTTTACAGAATGTTTTTCTGATTAGAATGTGCTCCTTTATTTTAACATAAAAAAAGTGATCAAGTCCAAAAATTGGCAAGATTTTAGAGAATGAAATAACATCTTGTTGCGAGTTGTTTTGCAGGAGCAATCATCTAATTTGAGATAATAGTTTAGAGAAGTTTTAGGTAGGTGTCTTTCTGCTGCCATAGGGAGGCAGACATTTCTTTTCCCTAATTGAGCCAGAAAAATCAGAAGTCATTTTCGACTCAGCCAGTGTGTCTCTAAATCATGATTTAGTATTTTAGGAATCCACTCGTTGAACACTCTCACCATGGACTCACCATGGACTAACTTATGCTAAGCAAAGCTCTGGCAGATTCTTATTTCATCTCATGAAAACTGGAAGAGAACGGGACAGTTTAAGTCTGTAAACTTTGTATTCAACTTTTTTTTTAAATTCATATTGCTGGGAATGGAGAGTAGAGTTGTGCACATATTAGAAGGGTATTTGACAAATTGTGAAATAATGGTACTTTACTGTGGTTTCTGCCACAGAGCTCCCATTAAGAAGATTCCTATGTTATGTCTTGCTAATCTTGGTTTCTTATTACATTCCCAATGAAAATGACATTCTGGCTAATATCAGTTTCCGGGAGTACTCGCTGTAAATGAATTTACAGAAGAGATGATGGGAAGCCCTACAGTCTTGCTCTTCCAAATCTGAACGGTAAATAAATAGATCCGTTAGTAATAATTGAGTCAAGTGTTGTGTATAGTAATAGCTTCCGTAGGATGTGAGGATAACAAATCCATATCTATCTATTAAAAATATCAAATGTTTCTAATTCTGTTTTGTGATTTCTCAGCACAGAGATTAAAATTAATTTTATTTTACAATTTAAACTTTAGAGGAAGAAGTAGATGCTATAAAGCATTTTATACTCTAATTGTTTTTGTGCCTTTTTCTTCTTGTTAAAATGTAATTAACATCACATTTGATGTTATTTTAGGCAAATATATAGACAGATGTTAAGCATTCTGGCAAATAACCTATAGCAAGCACATTGTTCTGAATATCAACTCAATAAAAGTGAAGATCAGATCAGAAGTCTTTAGAAGCTCGTTGCATCTGACTTCCCAGAAGCCACTGATACATTATAGTCACTAATAAAGAAATCTTTTCTGGCAAGTTTTATAGAAATATGTTCCTTAGGTCTAGAGGTTCCTCATCATGGTGGAAACCCATGACCTATTTTAATGACAGTATAATTGTGCTCTACAGTCTAACTTTTCACTTCAATTATGAAAAAAAAAAGGCCTCTAGCCTTTATGATTATGAAGGTAATTTAGTAAATGTGAATTAGAAATGAACTGATAGATTGGTGCTGGAGAAAATAGCTATGAGGGGTGCATACATGGCTGCACTCTGGGATTTTAACACTTGTAACATTTCTGAAGTGAACATTGTTAGCTCTTTCATAGCTGCTTATTTTAGCAGAAATAGTAAAGACTGTATTTTGTTGCCAGACTGAATAGCGTGAGTGGCGAGGCAAGCAAATTTTGTCAGTTATTTCTATAAGATGCAGTGAAAAAAATGGAGAATCGGTGCCATTTCTTTACCAAATTAGCCCATTGTATTAGATACCTAAAACTGATATGTTTTTTGGAATAAATTTGTGCATTTTTGTGCAAATTTCATTTTGTGCAAAATGCAAATTGTGCATTTGCGTTTTCATAGTATTTTGAGATATGCACACATCAGGACAGAGATCCACATGCAGAATTAAGATGGAATGCTTAATGTGTAATTGATCAAAAAATATGTTTATACTTCAGCTTAAAGTATTCTAACTGGCCCTATTCTCAGATTATACATTTCTCCTAAGGTAGGAAGGATGTTAACATGGATATCTTAATCCTGTGTAGTATGAAGGAACCTAAACACTCATAACTATAATTTCATTGGACTATTTGAAATGATTTTCATTTATTTATTCTGCATTAATGCAGAATATATATGTCATGTTTTTGTTAACATCCCAGGAGTGGAGTTCATTTTAGGGTGTATGTTAGAGCTGCTAGGCATTTGCTATAATGGACAGACTTCCAGGAAAGTAGCTGTACAGAAACAGCATCTTCTCTTTCCCTACACATATTCCATCACACGGGTTGCTCTGCTAACAGCAGTTATTCCCTGTGCTACAGCTTTTGTCACTGGTGCCTGGAAGCCTGAGAGATTTTTGGAAGTCCTAATTTGTATTGGCTCAAGAAAATCCCAATTGCGAGTAGTTGCTATCACTGATGTATGGGCCCAAAAGAGCACAGCACAGGTTGATTTACTAGGACTGGTGATCAGAAAAGCAAATGCACAAATGCCAGAGCCTGCCTGGATATGCACACACAAATTTTCCTACATTGAAAATGTATCTGATTTACTCTCATCATTAAAAAAGATGAAATATCACAAGAAGAGTCTTTAAAAAATCATTAAAAAAGCATTTTCTGTATAAAACGTGAAGTAGAATTCAATTATGATTTACTAATTTATATAGAATTTATTTCACAGATGAGGTTTTTAAAGCTCTGGTGTTCTGATTTACAACTATTCATTTATAACTTAAAAATCACAACATGGAACAATGCATGAACTAGCAGAATTGGCCTCTGGTTGTCTGAATCATCTGAATTAGACTGCAAATGTTAGAAAATTCATTATCACCTTTGATAATTGCTTTTGCTGTCATTAGCTCAACCGTTACCACGTTATAATCACATCACACATAGTTTGGTAGCAAAGAAACTCATTTTGTGATAGCGAAATAAATGTCGCACCGTTATTTTGAGAGGGCCTAGTTTAGGAAGCAAGGATATTAATTGGGAGCAACAGGTTGGAGACTAAGAAATGTTAAGACCTCACATACTTACACCTTTCAGTATGACTGTTCCCCACCCAAGACCCTATATAGCTTTCACTGTCACAGTTACACCATTAGTGTCACCGAATAGCAACAAGGGAGGGAAGTTGAGTGAAATGAGATAAATGGAAGGTGGGAACCTGCCTTCTAACGACGCCTTCCAAGGCCCAGGCCCTGGGCTACGTGTTTCTTCCCTACCTGAAATGAGAGTACAAACCTCATAAGTAATGTATGTTGCCAGAGTTATTGACAGTGTTTTGAAAGTGTGCGTGCCACTGCAACTACTGAAAATTCTTAGTGCTAAAGACTGAGAAAACAAACGTATTTTTTAACTTAGTTAAATGATTTTAATCTCCAGTTAAGAGCTCAAAGTACTTACAATCATGGCTTTAGCATTTTGTGTAAGACTAAGGTGAAAATTTACTAAATCTACAGTGTTTGCAGTAATAGCTTTGTCAAACAAATCAGATGTGCTTGTGCATTGTGTACCCATGGAAAAAAGTACACGGATACCTTTTGTGCAGCTGCGGTTCCTGGCAGCACGCGTTTTGGTGTATTATCTCCCGATTCGCTAAGCAACAGCATGAGAGCAAACAAATATTGATGCTTTTCAAGTACCTGACTTACTGTATTTCTGAATTCCATGTTTTTATTCAGTGAGTGATTTGATCTCTTTCTGTTGTAGGATACTGCAGCTTTTCAAAAAAACAGGCGTTCACAGCTGCCAAAAAATGCAGTGGTCTGGCAATTCACAGGGCTAGTGAATGCCAGCAGCATGTCCACGAGTGTTGATTGTGCCATTGAATCTAAAGGTGACTTTGCTAATTTAGCCCTCAGATGATCTGGTAGCCCCTTTACCAGCACAGCCCGATAGCCCTTCTTGCTCCAGCGTGAACGAGAGCTGCACTTGAATCGCTCAAGGGTCTCCTGCGGTGCTGCAGCTATAATAATCCAATCAGCAAACACTGGCAGATTAAATTTCTGTAAGTGTGAAGTTTGGATAAACTCCAGAACTCAGTGCATTTCCTGGCTGCGATTCTGTTTGGTGTACACCAAGCTCCTGCAGAAGAGGGCCAGTCTAGTCCAGGAAAGGGTTTATTTTGGAGATGCCCAATTTTAATCCTAGTCAGGAAATGAATAATTACATGACTTCTTCCATTTATCCTTTTACCTGAATTACTCGTGTTCCCGGCTTAGTACTACATTCAGTGCCTTTCAGTGATTCCTGATTTCTCCCACTCATGTATTTTTATTCCATTAAACTATTCAATTTTGGAAATTCTACCTGACTTAAGGCAGAGAAAATGTTTGCCTTCAACGTTAAAATCTGAAGTATCTAGGAGGATATTTAATGGTCTCTTCTTAATTTCAACTCGAATTCTTTTATCCTTGTTCAGTCATTTATTGCTGCATTTCCTTTTCACTTGTTGAGAATTTTTGTATCTGGACATATATATAGCTGAATGACTCATCTTGTGGATATAGGGCTGTTTTGTTGTAGAAATAAAAAGCACCTCAAATAGGACAGCATCCATCTCTGACTGTCTTATGATGTAACTAAAGAAATCTTTTGTTTCTGTTCTGCGTGGAATTGTAATGGGTCCATCACTTTTCTGTTTTGTTGATGATATGATGTATATTTTATATACAATTGAATATTGTTAAGAAGGAAATAATTAAGAAAAAGGTCAATACAGCAAACTATATTTAATTCATACTTAACACCACACAATCATCTGTTAAGACTGTAATTAATGATCACCCTGGTTCTTGTTTCCTGGCTGCTTGCTTAGTCAGCCTTACATTAACAACACCTGGCAGTTCAAACTGATAAATCACATACAGCTGTGGTTAAAGGTTGGATGTTTTTTTTTTTTTTTTTTTTTTTTTTTTTCCCCCTCGAGTCATGAAGAACATAAGAAACAAAGCCTTCCTTTCAGAGAATATGTGCACAAAAGCACATCTTATTTAAAAAAAAAAAAAAGAAAGAAAGAAAAATAGCGAGGGAAAGATTATTTCTGAACCTATTATTATAGGTTATATATTGTTCTAATTCTAATTAGAAAACTAACTTCTGGTTGTTCAAAGCTTTCTTATTGATTAATACAGAATTTTTAGTGATGTTTCTTTGAGATTGGCTTTGGTATATGATATCTAAGTTTGTTTGTTTCTTTGTTTTTAGGCAAATTTAAAAAAGGAAAGAAAAGATCTTCCATGTGGAATGAAAAAGGCAACCCAGGAATCCAGAACTTTGTTTTGGAATATTTAGGTCTATTTGAAAGGCTCTGTGGAGGTCAAAGAAGGGAGAATTGTTCTTTGTGAGGGCATAAATTAACAGAAAGTTTAGAATTTTCTGTACTGTCATGTTGGCATGCATACTTACTGAAATTTACTATACAAATATAATGTTGAATAAGATAATATTTAGCTTTTCTGGTATTGTAGCTAGAAACTAGTATTTGTAATTCATGCTGAGTCGATTAAAAATCGAGGACCAGCTCCTAAAAAACAGAAGGAATGGTAGACCTTGAGAACCAGAATACCAAAGTCTTATCTGCTTGTCTTCCCTAGCTTTGTCTTGTTTTTATACTGTATATTTTTTTGTTATTAGCTTGGCTTTGCTCTTCTTTCTTTTCTTGTACACCCCATTTTCCGTTGGTTACAGACTGTGGAAAACTCTCTGATATCCTTCCTTCATCAACTTTCCACCCTTCTAACAGATTTTTTTTTTTTTTTTCTGATTGGTAAAGGAGTCTTTAGGAAATTGGAAAATGCTGATTCGAGAACCAAGAGTTGGTCAGTGCCAGCAGCCTGACTAGGCTGAGTCATACAGATCATTTACCTGCATATTGTAGTATGCTTTTTCTTTAACTAAACTCTCATCTGGGTTATAAATTCTGAAAAAACAAACAAACAAACAAAAAACCTGTCCTTGTCACAGTTACACTGTTGATCACTGAATTGGAAGAACCCAGATGTATCTTACTAAGCAGGCATGAGAATTTTTGAGGTAAAAATGCCTATATTGGGGGATTATAATAAGTAAATGGCAACTGTTGCGATGATGATGATGCTTCATTAGCTACAGAACAACCATTGGCCAGGTTCTTTTCTCTGTGTCAAGATCAGGTATTCCTTTTTTCTATGTTAATTTGCTTTTGCACCAACATATCACAATATATATCTTATCAAACTGTTACTGTGCAATGTTGCTTAGTACCTGGCTTCTCTCATAAAAAGAATGACAAGACACAGTTTGAGGAGGAGCATGCTTTTTTATTAGCATCCTGGCTCCCAGCTTTTAAAAAGATCTTGTATCTGGCAGATGTGGCACCCGACATCTGAATGAACAAATGCTCCAAATCCCTGATCCAAGTGGTTTACCTTCCTGAATCCTGATCTACTTTTCAGACCCCAATTTACCTTTCTGAATTCTCTTCACCTTTTGGCAAACAGTTTTCTTGTGATTTCAGACATATTGAGGCTTCAGAGCTGTGCAACTTACTATAAACCTAACTCTGTTTAGAAGAGACATCACCGAGATGGAGAACAGTAGGCAACAGAATCCCATTGCAAAAGTGTTTTCTCAGGCAGGCTGAGAGCCTGAGAGGAATGGTGGGCGCGCAGACAGGCTTCCTGCGGGTCTGCAAATTCTAGTAGCCAAAGGGGGATTTCAGCCACAGTGAAAATCAACCTTGACTGCTCCTGTTACCAGTGCTGGCCAAGAAAACTGGGCTAGATACTCAGGATTTTTATAAACCAGTAACAGTGGTACTGTGTGAAACTTTACAGATTTCTTTTAGTGTTTCATGAAGATTTTTTTGCTTGGTAGGGAATTTTGTACAGGTCAGTTTAGAATACAATTAAACGTGGTGCATTTTATCCTGATGAAAATCCAAACCACAGTACAAGTAGCAGGCCAGCCCTTCCTATGGAATTGGTGTGCTTGTGTGTTGGGGAGGGGGTTGTTTGTTTGTTTTAATTGTATGTTTCCAGATAATTTGCTAACGATTCTCTAATATTATTTTTAGCTTTAGATCCGGCTAAAGATCCATGTTTGAAGATGAAATGTAGTCGCCATAAGGTCTGTGTTGCACAGGATCAACAAACTGCTGCTTGCATTAGTCACCGAAGGCTTACACACAGGTAAATTCTTTAAAAGTAAATTCTATAGATTCTCTTATAGTTTTCATGACAGATTGTAAGCTATAAATATACTGTGATTAATTAGGTTAATTAACAACATTTGGGCGAAGCAGAAGTGGATCTTAGAAGTCGTTATGCATGCATAATTTGATTTGATTTTTCAGTATTTGACAGTATGATAAACTAAAGGGTATGCATATCTAAGTAGCATAAGCTGCTGATGTACCTACCTAGATTCAAGGAAATACCAACTGTGCCAATAATGAATAAATATAATGACTGTGATAATGTCCCGCTGCTATACATTACTTGGACTTCATCATTTTTTATATAAACCTAGAACAAGCAAAACTGCCTGTTTAAATAAATTATCTATTTTTATGACTGTACTCACAACCCTACTGATTTTATACAGTGGTACTTTTCTGCCTGTGTGCACTCCTATTTTCTTTGAGTTCTAGACTGGTGAAACGTAAGGAAGAAATTTATAACAGAGTTTTTCCACAATCAGAATATAGATTACATTTATTCTTATCTCCTTGGGGGGAAGGAGGAGAGCTGTTATATTGTTGCAGACACTCTACCTCTATATAGGTCTGAGTGTGTCAAAATATTAATATACTTTTGTGAATTTAATCAGGGGCAGAAAGACAATAGATAAAGAGCTAAAAAATACCCGTAAAACTGTGGAGGCACGAGATGCAGGAGGAGGAGTCATCATGGAAATGGAGTGTAATAGAAAGGATACTGACCCAGTAGTCACTAGATTTGTAGAACGTGATCGAAATAAGTGTTAAAGTTGTTTGCTTAGCAGAGGCAGAAAAGAACCCACTACTAGGAAAAGACGGATTTTTTTGTCCGTTTAAGAGGATACTTTCAAGATTTTTAGAAAACTAACACAGTTTTATGAGTGATCTGAGACACATTCTTTCTGGTTTCTGTCTATATTTAAATACATCTGCCTGTAGCTTTTCCATCAAGCAAGATAGTATTTACTTTCCTCGATTTGCAGCTGCAGTTAACTATCAAAACTTATTTGAAGAGCAATGCTGTTTATATCTAACAACGTCAGTATAGGACAAGACATTTTAGTTTGAAAAAGTGTTATAAATATTGAAGAATTATGTTCAGACAAAGCTAATGTGGGCTAATTTCAGCCCCTGTGTCAAGGGAATAGGTAAGTGTCAATTGTGAAAAGAGAAAGCAATTGTTTGAACATGTTTAGATTTTCTGAGAAAGTATCACACACAGCACTGGAAACAGTGAAGATGACTTCTCAAAGTTAGGTCTCCATGCAGCAGGTAAGTACTATAAACTTTCTTAGACTAGATCAAGCTGCGTACAGTTCTTCAATTACTAAATAGATTGAAGTTTGTGTTCATGTTTGTATTATTCTTCCCACAGTCCTTGACATTCTGTCAAAAAGGTTTTTTTGTTTGTTTTTTTGTTTGTTTTTTAAGAGGCCAAGCCTGCCCAAATGAAGTAAAGCCCATAATGGGAAGAGTCAGGCATGGCAGCAGCTCGGTGATTAGCCACTGCAGTAAGCAGAGCAAGTCTTGTCTGGTCAACTACATTAAACCATTCTTTACATATCTATCCTGAGCCAGGACAGGTACCTCATGCTCAGATTCCCCTGTTCTTCAGGCTCAAGGAGAACTTAACTTATTCCTAAAGAGGTTTTCACCTTGTGTTCTGTGGTGCTCCTGTAGTGTGGTGAGGTGAGAAAATGAGTAGCGTGCTCCCAAGCACTGTCTTGTACACTGGTCTCTCTACTTCTTGTAGCTTCTTTAGCTCAAGACATGCATTTGTTGCAGCAGGGTACCCAAAACAAATAGGGAAAGATACAAAAAAAAAATCAAGGTGTAAAATATGTTATTTTTAATAAGATCAAACATAAAAACAATTCTACACATAAATTTAGCAGGGCAAATATATGGATGAAAAATATTAAAAATAGTAAAATTTTATATACAAAGTGACAGTGAATAGTCTTCTCCCCGAAGTTCAGAAGTATGCTAGTTTTCAAGTTGCAATTCTGGCTTTGCAGCTTACAGCAATTTTTTGCTGCAGGCTTTCTTGCTGTTCACTCTTTTCATAAAATATTTGAAAGAGTGTGACATAAAGTTTCAGGATGGGCCTCAGAAATCCACTTTCCTTAATTACTATGAGAGGCAGGTGACTTTTGCAGAATGGTATTGATCTACTCAGACCCACAGGACTGCAAAAAGAATAGTGAGATGCAGGGGCTAGTTTCGAAACCACCTAAACAGAAATGGTTTGCTACTTCTTCAATTTGCATGGCAGCAGAGATGATGGTTTCCCATCAGTGTTGAGTTGTTGCGCATGGGACTTGTTCCCTTTCCTGGGAGACAGTAAAGATGGCAAATCTTCTCCCAGCCAGCTTCTGCAGTGCCACAGTGTGCCAATGCCATGGGCTTAGTTTATCTACTACCCTCTGAAAACTGAACAGTGCTTGAAAAAAAGATAGGAAAGAGCATTGTAGATCGCCACTTGTGCGAGCAGCTTGCCATATCAGTGTATATGTCAGGGCATGGTTAGAGGCGCCAGGTTTTGTTGATGGCAGAAAGTTAATTGTGTTTAAATCTCTGCTGGTTATAACTATGTTGGAAGCTTTGGTGTGCAGCGTATATGTATTGATGTTATTCATCCAAATACTTCTATTAGGATTGCTGTGAGAAGGGAGTAGCTGCCTACACTAGACTGAATGATAAGCAGATCATTGCAAATCTAGTATAGAATAGAATTTTTCATTGATTCTGTTAAACTCCAGAGATTGATAGTAACTTTTGTGAAAATGGTGTCTTACAATTCCTGTGTGCCTTTGCATTTATCTTTATTGGTTAAGTGATAGGCTTTATGGGGGGAAAAAAGATAAAATATCTCAAACTGTAATAATGAATTGGCTCGGAATATGCCTCTCTCTGTTATATGTGCACCTTGTAGAATACTGAAACGTTCATTTGCAGCTACTTGCAAGTCCAGGTAAATAATCTTTAACTTGTGATATATTTGGAACATATATTGAAACACATAATAGGTTTCTCACATCATTTAATTTGCTCTAAAAATGAAATTATGTTAACCATAGGCTATCTTGCGAAGCAGTAACAGTGCACAGGTAAAGTTCTAAGCAAATAAATGAACTGTAGGTGGAAAGCAGGACTCCTGAAGGAGTAAAAGGGAACAGAGTTTGAGCACAGCAGAGTACTTGCATTTAAGTAGCACAACAAGCATGTTTATAGTGCTTTAGTTTCAGGAAGATTGCTTTTATTGAAATGCATTTTGGTTACTGCTATTTAGTCCAGGCAAAGCTGTTTAATATGCGAAAGAAAAAAAAATCTCTGTTTCTACGTCAAAATTTTTCCCTCTTTTTATCTCAAGTCGGCTGCATCAGGCAAATTACAAATGAGGTCAGTTCTGTTGAGACCCGTTCATTAGATAGTCTGCTCTAACGTTTGATTGTTTATTGTGCAAGAAACTGGCCACATGTTGAGTTGCTTAGGTACATTTAGAAATGTATTTTGTCTATTGGCTGTGGAAATGCAGAAGATTGTAGCACAGCTTTGGGCTAAAAGTCACTATCCAGGTAAATCTGAGTGTCTTTGGTATATTAGAACCTAGTGACTAACCTTAACCTTATACTGATTTAGTCTAGTGGAATCTGATAAAATATAAAGTTTATTTTTCAATAAGTTTAAAAAAAAAAAAAGAGTGCTGAGTAAAATTCTTGATTGGTTGCATCAAATAAATCAGTGTTTTAGATGGGCGAGTCATTTTTCTAGGGAAATAGAGGCCTTGGGAAAGTGCCAAACTTGTGATTCTGAATTGATACCATCTGCGTTTAAAGCAAGGTCTGTTTAGTCGAGGCTAACAGTGGCTTACTAGCCATGGGCAGACACATAATCAATAGGCATTTAACTAAGTCAAAACAAAATTATAACTGTTCTTCCTCATTAGAGCTCCACAAGGCAGACTTTAGAGAAGCGTGCAGGCTGCACTTGTTTCACGTGGGAAGCTCAGTAGCAGACAAACAGTATAAAAGGCCTCATTAATGATACAGAGGTCACTAGTGTACGAATTTGGAGAGCGAGGGATGGTGCTGTCTGCGTAAAAGGTCGCCTTTTCTTTTGCATGTAGCTTTAGGGACAAATCTTCCCTGTTCCAAGCCTGTGGGCTGATAGTTGTAAAAATGCTGTATCGCTTAATCCATGTAATTTACGAAGGCAGGATATTTGGGTAGTCTAATAGATTTTGTGCTTGCACCTAACCTTATTGCAGTTTCCTCTAAGCTTTTGGGTTAAATAACATTTTGAAGTGCTGATTTGATTCAAATCATTGGTTGATTAGTTTATTATCTTGCTTTGGACTCCTGCTCTTTGATGATGTTTTTGAAGAATGCTTGAAACAAGGAAGTTGAAAATTTGATTTACTACTACTTTTTATGAGCCTGATTACTAAAAGTTCTTCCCTGACTGTGTTCACCTCAGTGTTGGCTGTAACATGAAGAAAATGTTCCATCTCAACTTTGAAATGGTGAGTGCCAGGCCCTGAATCATGAGATTGGGTAATCTTTTCCTGTGATGGATGATGAGATAAAAACCTGGAGTAAATTTCAAGTGCTACAGAACTGTAACAGGATTATACTGAGAAGGTGAAACTGGAACGTTTTCAGTTTCCATTCTGTGGTACTGCATGACTGAAGAGATAATGTCCCCAGGCATAAAGAGTCACTAAGTCCTAGTAAGTGAGAGGCACATTTGGTAAGAAGGGAGAGTGCGTGTGCACAGAAATATATATTTATTTTTTATGCTTATATCAAGTGCACATGTATGACATTTTCAGACCATCATACTTTGAGATCTGAGGTGCCTTGCTATGACAAATGTAGAGACTAACTAACTCGAGTGCCAGATTTCCAAGCTATAAATACATTTCAGCTTTCAGTGAGGCTTTTATTGCTTTTGAAGGTGGAGGTTAATTCCCAGTCATATTTAATCTTTTCAAAATTTTCTTTTTAACTGTCATTATCAATAATCATATCAAAAACAATTTTCTTAAGATGTAGTTGCATAAGGGATGCCAAAACTGGCAGCAAGCTTCCTTCATGGCGGAGGACGGAAAAAATACAGTTTAAAAATAGGTTAAATATAAAGGTTAAATTTGGTAAATGAAGTCTACTGTTTAAGCATAGAATAATGACAGTGATATTTGTGCAGTAGATATTCTGTCTGGATTCTGGTTTCCTGTGCTCCTTGAAACCCCGAATGCATCGAGTGAGGCAGAGGTCATTTGCTTCTCTGAAGAAATAATATTGTTCTTCATGGATGCTAATTTCTTTGTTAGCACTTGACTTCTCTGCTAATACATGAATTATAAAAACAAAGAGTTTTAATTTAGACTTACTACAAGTAAATTTGGGGTTTTATAAAAACTGCAATTTCTAATTGTAAATTTTTAGTTATCTTAAGTAATCTCAGCAGTTTTGAAAGAGAGTTTTTAACTGTAAGCTGCAACATCCTCTCTCAGTTCAGAGGGCAAAAAAAGAAAGAATAAGGTACACTGTAGTTTCTCTGTATCTTTAGGTGCTGCAGCTTTTTATTACCATGTCATGATGAGGAAAAAAAAGATGAAGCAAAACAAAGGATTTGCTTTGGGTAGATTGTGCAAAAGTTGCAACCGCCACCATTTAGGATGTCATCATTTCACATTATAACACTACTGAAGAAGGCCAGCTGGTGCAGTTAAGTCCCTTATTGGAAATTTTAGTCTGATTCATTGCTGTGATTTGTAGCTGTATACAGAAACACTTAATCATTCTTATGCTCCAAGCTCTATTGAATCTACTGAAGGCTTTCTGTTTCTTTGCATAATTTGTGCTGCCAGTCTGCCAGCTTGGCAGTGTTTCAAGCTTGTTGTATTATCTGTGTTTGTTTGCACAGGAAGTGATGCTACACATAGGCTGAATTTACAGTAATGCTTTTGTAATAGGCTAATGAGCAGCACTCCTTCATTCACAATGCTAACATTATATAGCTTTGATTAGTCCAATTATCGTGTAACTATGCCATTGTGGTCGTCCTTGCGCTCTGCAAAGTACTAATGAAGAAATGTGATTAGCCATGGCTTAATTGAACTTGTTGAGAAAATAATCTGGACTTTTACCTGCTTAAAAGAGAGGTAGATATTCTGTGAATATTCTGGAGTTTTCATATGCTGCACAATTTAATTTATTATAGAAAAAAATGTAAGTACCTTCTTTGCAAGCAATTTCATTGCCTTTGGGGCCACAAACTGAAACACCAAAAGTTCCGTAGGAACTTAAGGAAAAATTTATTGCCGGTGAGGGTGCCAGAGCCCTGGCACAGGCTACCCAGAGAGGCTGTGGAGTCTCCTTGTCTGGAGATCTTCCCAACCCGCTTGGACGCAGTCCTGAGCCACCTGCTGTAGGTGACCCTGCGTGTGCAGGGCGGTTGGACTAGATGATCTCTAGAGGTCCCTTCCAACCTTAAGCATTCTAGGATTGTATGATTCTATGACTAACTCTATATCCTGTGTAATATTAATTGCAAAATGCCCAATGCAATTTTTTTTTTTATCATATAGTGCATGATTAGGGTGAAGTGGATTTCCTGTTTTTCAGTGTCTTTGAAATATGCAGGTGTAGAATATGACTTCTGTAGGTTTTAAAGTTTTCATGTGCACTTGGATCCAATTGTAATTAGGTGTTATTCCTGACTAGAATCAATTCTAATACATTTAATTTTCTGTGAGGGCTTCCTAGGTTTGTCCTTACAGGCTCATAATACATCCATTTCCTCACTGGTGTACTGGTAGTGAGCAGCATGTTGTGTGAAATTGGATGTGGCTATGTTCAGGGGACAGAATTCATTCTACTAATTTCCATTTGAGAAAACAATATCTTTCTGGTTTCCAATTGTGAAAAAGTGTTTGTTATCACAAAGTAGAGTACGTGATTATATTGCTGCTTTTATATTAAAATCTAATGCTACTTTTGGAAACCAAATAATCGGTGTCTTTTTTTTTTGCACAGTTTGCTGTATATGTTTTCTCTTGTATCTGGTAGTATTACTGCATTTCTCCCTCATAGGAAAACAAATACCAAGAACTCTTTTTTTTTGTGTGTGTACAGATTGTAAAAATGAGTTCCCTTTATAAAATAGTGTAGTCTACTACTAAGTTTATCTAAATGCACCTTCCACGGGTCATATATCAGATCCTTTTTGCCTCAGAATCTTACAATCACCTCAAGTTAAGGCTGGATCTAAAAGTCCTGAACCTTTCAGGCGGTATCTGTATTGTGTGTCTGGTGAAACTTTGGGTTTATTGCACATGTGCAGACCACCTGCACAGTGAATGCACCATACATTCCGTGGCCACAAATCTCAGACAAATATTGAGTTTTCAGATTCTGTCTAGACAAAACTTTCGGGTGATGAAAAAGAGTTTGTGACTGGAGAAGCCTAGACTTATGGTAGTCCTAACTCCAGTGTGCTCTGCTTGAACTCCTTTGAGACAGATTTCTTTCAAATACAGACCATCACTGATGTATTTTCTAAGGGCAGGTAAAATTCTGGGATAGTATTTATATAAGCATTAAGTAAGAGTAGCATCCTGTGTTCTATATAATTGCAAAAGTGCACAGAATTCAGGATATATCATAGTTTCAGAGATTGACTTGTTACTTGAAGTTACAGGTACAATTGAAATAGCTTAATATTTATAGTTATAGTAGAAATACTTTGCCAACAGATGCAACCTTGCATTTCCTAGCCTGTTACACTGAGAACATCCAAAGAATATACAGAAAAACAAATAATAAAAGTCTCAATTCTCTCCTTTGTCTGTACAGCTTTATGAACCAACTAAAGGGCTAGAGAGAGGACCTAACTGCCAAACTACTTTGAAGTTCCTAAGAATCCAGATATCCAAGGTTATCTGCTTGTGCAGTAACTAAGACTTAATTTTTCAGCTGTGCTTGAAGATGAATTAATTTCTCCTGTTCTTAAAGAGTGTGAAATAGATGCTGGCATGATTTTTCTATTCTGTCTTTTAATTATTATTTTTTCTTCATAAAGTTTAGATGAACTTTAATGTAGTAATGAGGTAAAAAATATTGCAAAAATACTACTATGTGAAAATTTGTAATAATGTCTTGGAGAAAGAGAGGGAGGTATTTCTTTCTCTAAGTTTTATATATAAAAAATAAGTTTTACTGTAGTTAAGGAATTATTCTGTCAGGTGAAGGTCTTGCCTTCATCTGAAATCCCCTTGACTTTGCCTTCGCCTCTTGTATGTTTGCTTCCTTGGAGTGTTTGTAGTACTGAGGTTTGCATTCACTTCTGTAAGTGAATCTGAAGCTTTGATGCCTGTATTCATCACTAGTCAAGTTCATATTTTAAGCTTGTGCTGTTGGGGCTTCTGCATTTTTTTTTTTATTTTTTTTTTAAAGTGAAACCTGAACATCTCGCCACTGTCCCCTGACAACTCATGAGTGCAAAGAAGAAATAGATAAGAAGAAAGAGTATCTAAGAGGAGAATTATTAAGCTGAAGGGTTGAGCAATAGAAATATCACTTCAGGAAATAGGTGTCCTAAGGGAGTGAGTAATTATTTTTGAATCTTTTAGGCATGCAAGTGGCATCTAGAAAAGGCCATGTAAAGACATGAATGTGCATCCTAGAGATCTGAATTAAATCCTCTGACCATGGAGATTATAAAAGAAACAAACTTTTAAGTTACAAAGTAGGATATAAGGGCTCACTCTCTCCCTTACTCATCCGTCTGAGGATCCATGTGCTTTTTGCCCTTCTTCCCTAGCATTTTCTTTCTTTTCTAGAAAAACAATAGCAGCAGTAGTTCTGGGATGACACTGGGATGTCCTTTATCTCACAGGTTTGAAGCTTCTCCTAAACATGGAATTTACTTTTATATTCTAGAAGCATATTGACATCATACAATTGTTTACTTCAAAGCAGAACTGCTAGAGATTTTATGTGACTTGATCTTTTTTGTCATACTTTTTAATTCTACCTCTCCTATTTTCACATGATAAAACAAGATTAGAACAAATAGTGTCTGCATATTCTATGGAGAAACAAGCACACAGTGTTACGAGGAACTTGCAAAGGTATGTAGATGCATTAGTTATAAAAGCAAACAAAACATTAGGCATTTGTCAAGAACGGTAAAGAGAATAGCCCCGTAAAGCAGCTTTTTTTCCCCTTTCCCTATGTAATCATAGGCATTTTATCCCTCTAATGGCATTGCACATTTGAGAGTATGAAGCAGAATGTGTTGTCTTCCTGTTAAGCCAAAGTATTTGGAAGTGATTTCATCTGTGAAGCTGTAAGATTGATGAATTGTTTGTAGCCTGTTTTTGTTTCTTTAGGATTTGATCCCTTGGCATTTTGCTTGTATTTCGCTTAATGTTTTAATCTCTTTGAAAGTAATGCTTCTCCATTTTATGTATTACTTTGCTCTTTCACAGTATGTTTTCACCCATAGCATGGCTTAATGTCAATCATGCAATCGTGATTGCAAACATGAAGTGAGGCCTGATAGGAAATGTGTTTTGGGTGCTTGAATGGAAGAGAAGTGCATCGTGTTTTATCCTGTAGATACCATTTTAGTGAACCCACAGCAGAATATTAGCGAAGGAGAAAGGAAAAGGGAAGGATGTATTTGTACATTGACGGAATAAATATCAAATTCAAGTGGAAGTGTTGCCAACATACTTAATGGCTAAAGAACAAGTTGCGTCCAACTTGTGACTACAAGTTGTTTTGTGGAATCTTTTGTTTGTTTGTTTTGAAATCATAATGGGGGGGAGTTTGATGCTGACCAACATAGCAGGGAACTGCTATCATGGTAGATGAAACAATGTGAGGCAACATTACAGGATTTACTAAAGCTTCTGGCAGTTATTAACAATTTGTCTTTCATTTCCTAACACAAATTTGGTAATGAATTTCTGTATTTTATATTTTCGTTCTTATAATTATCTATTTTTTTATACATGTGAATTAGCAACCAAGACAGCCCTATACTTTTAATCTATTTAATTGTCTAGCCTCAAGCAATGGAATAGATAATATTTTATGCTTTTAAAATAGTCTCATTTGTAGATGCTGATGAAAATAGCAGGGTTTTATTTTTCAATGTGTTCTTTTTAATACATTAATATTTCTATCCATCCCTGTGCATTTAATATATCTATGATGAACACAGGCTAATAAGTAAAATCAAATGAAAATTCATTTCAATTAAAACTCTTTCAAGTTATAATATTCCATACTTACACTGTACAAAAAACTACACAGGGACCTTTTTTTTCCCCCCTTGCTATGAGTCTTGAAGTCAAGAATCGTTGGATTTCATCAGTGAGAGGAAAACAAATATTAGAAATGAAGGTACTTTTTGGAGAACATCACTACTATTGCAATGTATGATTAAGTTTCAAAGACTAAGGACAAGCACAAAAATTATGTAGCCAAAGTGTGGGGCTTTGCAAGTGTTGCTGTTCCTAGTAAGTTTACCTGGCACAGTGATTGTTGCATTAGGTTTTATGTACTTCTAGGCTTTCTTTTTTTCCAAAGAGGAATTTTGTCAAGACAAGTTTTGATACTTTTTCAGGATTTATGCATATTTGGTACTATGTCTGACCATAAATTATACGCACAGATCATTTGCATGGTGCATGGATGGTGTAAATGTTGTGCTTTGTTGCTTACCCTGCATATGCACGAACCTGTGTGGAGCCAGACTATGAGATGAACCAATGTAACAGATTTGGGCAGCAGAAAGGCTCCTACTTAGGAGAAACCTATCCTATCTTCTATAATAGCCAACCTCTTCCTCCTTTCTCCTCCTCCCCTCTCCACCCCTCTTCCCCCAAACAAACAAACAAAAAAAACCCTGTATTTTTCTTGACTTTTGTTTTTACTCTGAGAGAACCAGTAGAAGAATTTAATAAGATCCAGCAGATGATCCTTCATGAATGGTTTTTCACCATCCATTTTTGGTCTAGTGCCATCTTGATGCTATATACTTGTTCTGAGCAGACCTCTGTGTAAGCTTGTCAGCTTTATCTTCCCACTTTCTGATGTTACAAGACACTGTCCATAAATTCAGAAGAGATAATACCAACAGAAGAGAAAATACCAAGTTGAAAGCCATCCTCTCTCTCTCTCTCTCTCTCTCTCTCTCTTTTTTTTTTTTTTTAATTTTTCCTTATCTTCTTGTCATCCTGTTCCCTTGGAGGTGTGAAAAAAAGAAGCAATATGTGACTTTTCTATCTAGAGAGTACTTGGAAGATTAGAGATAGGTCGACAGCTAGATAGATGATCTAAGTAAATTGCATTTTTCATAGAAATGTTGTAGTGGTTAACCCATGCCAGAATATCAAAGTGTAATTTTGTCATGCACTCATCTACTGGCACACATCATACTTTTAAAACTCATGAGCTGTAAAGCAGTGTTAGCAGCTTGCAAGTGCTCTTCTAACACTTATTAACAGCATCATCTAAAAACATCATAGCCTTCATCACAAGTCAGTTAACATAATCACACTAGCTAAACCAGTCCAAGCTAATACTATTTCATTTTTAATTTAAATACTATATGGAGAATACTTGTAATCCTGAACAGCACAGCATAAAGCAATTCTATGTCCAAGTGTGTGCTGTGTCTTAGAATCTATAATTACAGGCATGAGACTGTGCTGCTTTTGAAATGATTTTAGGAACAAAATATCTTTTGGCTGTAGAATAAAGGACAAGCAATGCTAGCTCTGGAATTATCTAGACAGCTGGCCCATTTCAAGCCTTATTGCTCCCCAGCACCAGGCAGAAGATAGTATATAAAAAGACTTGATTCTCTTCATTATGTGGTTTTATTTTTCAGCAAAATGATTTTTTCATTCAGACTAGTATGAGAGCAGAGTTCAATTCAAGGGTATTTAATTAAAACAGGTGTCCGGGGGGGGGGGGGGGGGGGGGGACAGAATGATATTACACAGTTCCTGCAATATAGCAAGTAAATGTAAAAACCATTAGTACTGTTTAAGCAAAGCAGGTATGCTACTTCTGTAGGTGGGGAGCATGTTTAATTAAAATTGGCAGGTGAAAGAGGTTGAGCTGTCAAATGGTGGGAGCAGTATCAGCCAGGCAGAGCAATACAATGATGAATAAAGGAATTAAGTACTGCATTTTTTTGTATAGTTCTGGGTTATATATAGATTTTAAGCTATTTGTGGACAAATACTGAACTTGAAATTCTGTGCTGTATGTGATGTCAGAAAACAATTTCAGATAAACTTTACCCTGCATAATGAATTATTCTTTATGTTTCTCCCCATGTTTCCAGTAGTTGGTATTAGAAAAGACAGGATGACTGTGGAAAAATATCACCAATAATCATTAAGGGGGATAAAGAGAGAGATACAACCATAGTGAATGTGATAGAAACGTGCTTTAAATTCAGATCTAAAAGACTCAAATGGAACATGCAAATTTTGGGATACTTCCAATGCATGTATATCTCTGTGTGTGTGCCCATGTGTATATGTATATTTTGATACATATTATCATTTTTATACGTATATTTATGAGTGTGTGTATATACATGTCAAGAATTGCAAGGATTAGCAAGTGATCAGAGTGACTGAAAATTAGCACACTTGAAAGTCCTGAAAACTATTTCAATAAGTGTATACATTTGCATTTTGATCTCAAGTAATAATGTTAAATAATGGCATTATGTTTGAATTTGTTAGTACTAGGGAAAATATGTAATAATAATTTTAAGAGTTGTTATGTTTATGAAGTCATTTTTTTTTAGGGAACCCAGTACGTGGTGTTTTAGGGCTCCTGCACGGAAGAAAGTAATTGCAGTTTTGTTTCCAGGGAGTGAATGAGAAATCATGAGACTGTCTTAATAACCTTTGTTTTCTTTTAAATAATTCTTGTAAAAGGGCAGACAGGGCTGCGCTGACTCTGACTTTATAGCCTTCTGGGCAATGGGGGAGTACAGTAGTCAGCCTCCAGCCCTGGGTGCCAAGGTATGGTTTAGGAGGTGGATAGACGAACATTAGGCTCTCTAGTAAAGCTCTCCACACTTTATGATTCCTACACAGCATGAAAGCAGTGCTAGTAGTATGGAGCAGGAGGCAGACTGCATCCTGAAGGGATTTAGAGTGTAAGGCCACAAGGCGCTTTGAGCAATCGTGCATCCTCTATGGAACATACATATCTTGGCCACATAGATATGGCCAAAAGCATTAGGAGGAGCGTCTCCAGCAGGTCGAGGGAGGGGATCCTGCCCCTCTACTCAGCCCTGGGGAGGCCACACCTGCAGTACTGGGTCCAGTTCTGGGCTCCCCAGTACAAGAGGGATGTGGAGCTGCTGGAGAGAGTCCAGCACAGGGCTACGAGGATGATCCGGGGCCTGGAACATCTGCCCTGTGAGGAAAGGCTGAGAGAGC